>CAUYPK010163747.1:0-22069 GCA_963574355.1 Loris lydekkerianus
GCCCTGAGCCCCCACAGTACCCAGAGTGCACCAAGCGCCAGCCAGGCCCTGATCCTCCACAGTACCCAGAGGGCACCAAGCTCCAGCCAGGCCCTGATCCTCCACAGTACCCAGAGTGTACCAAGCTCCAGCCAGGCCTGATCCCCCACAGTACCCAGAGTACACCAAGCTCCAGCCAGGCCCTGATCCCCCACAGTACCCAGAGTGCACCAAGCTCCAGCCAGGCCCTCATCCCCAGAGTACAGCAGACCCTTCCAGCATCTGTGTACCCATTGCACACCACAAACCCCTATTCTTCCTGACCCCACAAAAAATCACTGTGCAGTTGCTATATCTTGTGGGGGTCACTTTGAGACTTTCTATATATCCTGTTCTTAACTTTTTACCAAATTAGCATTTATTAATGATTCTAGTCTGAATAAATCATTACTGTGATGATTAAAAAAAAAAAAGTACCCAGTACCCAGAGTGCACCAAGCTCCAGCCAGGCCCTCATCCCCAAAGTACAGCAGACCCTTCCAGCATCTGTGCACCCACTGCACACCACAAACCCCTATTCTTCCTGACCCCACAAAAAATCAGAGCTCAGGAGTCTCTTTCTGATACTCTAGTCTCATCAGGGCCTGTCCCTGTATCTTTACTCATTAAATTCTGAGTGTCCCAGAGGGCAGAAACATGTGATTGTCTCTGTGTCCTCAACATCTGAAAGTGGCCAGGGTTTAGAATATATAATCAAGGTAATACATCAAGATGTAATCAAGGTTGATCCTCTAGCAACTGTCAGGCCTTCAAATGTATGTGGAACAAATGAACAAAGGAGAGGGTTACCTTTTGTTTGTGTCCGTGAGGGTTACCCAAAAACATAACTTAAACTATTTGAAGCAGAGCTCCTCTGGCATGATGTGCTGATTTGAGTAACACAGTTGTCGATATCAGAGCTTCATGGCTCTGCACTGTGTGAGTTGTATTTCTCTCCATGCTCTCAGCCAAGATTCTGTCTTCTCACTAACAGTGAGTCTTGGCAAACCAATAACGATTTCGCTTTCCACAAGATACGTTTGTATGTTTTCAAGAAGCCTAGTGTTCTTTACTTGCTTTCAAGGTGACTGATTTATTTCCTTTTATGAATAAAAAGCAAAGCAAAATCCAATATTGCTCTCTTATGTTCCTGAGCCTTCTCTTTGGCCAGCCTAGCTTTCAGCTTCAGGTCCCATCTTATCTTTCCAGGTGGGAAAAGAAAGTCCTGGGGAGTGTAATAGGATTCCAGCAGGCAAACACATGGCAAGATAGAAGAAGGGAGTGAGCAAGAAAGGGTTTCCCAGCAGGGGCCAACAAGGGCAAGACTGTTGACATGAGGGCAGGGCCTGGAACCCTGGAGAAAGAAAAGCTGTTAACCATTAATCCTACCCTATCACCTCACCTCTTCCAGATCAACTTTGTAGACACTTGATGTAGGCAGTCACACAGACAACAAGAATGGAAGGCAAACAACTCTAGTGGTTAATGTGGACTTGAGAAGGGCACAATTGGGGCGGGCCAAGCACCCCTGGTTTCACTGCCCAACCCTCTCTATGAAATTTTCAATAATGAAAGAGGCTAATGGTTACGCTAAGAATTCAAAAGCCATGGAATTCTACAACAGGAAGGTATGATGGCACCTGTGATTTTCCATTTGTTTTTGTCTTCCAACCATCTTCTCCGTGAGTTATTCTAGGAAGGGATCCCATGGTTACACAGGACATGATTTGAAAACCCTATCCCCTGAATTTACACAGAGGGGAAAGGAGCTCAGAGAGATCAAAAAATTCGTACCAGCCAGTCAGTCAGCTTTGGAGCCCACACTATAGCAAAGACCTGCTGACTTCTACATCTTTCCACTTCACCTTAGTGCAGTGAACAACTTTGTTTCAAGCAAAGCACACATGTACCACTAAAATTACAGTTTGGGAAAAACCTAGTCCTTAAAAGAATATGCACAGTTTAATAATATTCTGCACTGTGTGGAAAAGGCATCCAAATACTTTTTAAAATGCCCAGATATCTCTAAATATTTACTATGTCTTCCACTAATCTTGAGACAGGTCTGCCTTCATCAAATTCAAGACACCCAAAGAAATATGCACTTTGAAACTCATCTGTGTATTTAGGCAATATCTACACATATTCTTGCACTAAGTTTGGGGTCTCACATGGGCATATGTGTCTCAGTGATGTCACCGACCACTGCTTTCTATCATGTCCTACAGGCACTTGCCTACTTTTTTCAGAGAAAGGTCTACATGTACATATAAAGAAAAAGTCCAATTTTTGGCTAACATGTTAATAGGAACAGACAGAAAAAAAGATATGAAAAATTTTTATTTGATAGACTGGTACAACTTTGAGAAAAATTAGTACTTGTAACTCTCTGTTGGACAACTCATGCCTTCAGTATCAGACTAGTAACCAGTGGCCCTAACTGGCCCTCATAGCATCCCCACCTCACTAGGGATTGAATTTATTCACCAGGTACTTCTATTTCTGTCATAGTAATTCTGTGTTGAAGCCAGAAGCTCTGACTGCTCACGGGTGGGACAAAGGGGAGACAGGTGGGTAGAGGGCAAATGCCCCATTATGGTTTTGCTTCTAAATTTACTCTTTTGCTTTTCACAGTATGCCTGCAGGGTTAGTAATGTGTTTCCCGTGAGCAAAACGACCAACAGAGAGGCCTCGATCTGCTCTGATTTCCTAGTCATGCCTGTTTGAACCTAGGTAAAACCAAAATTCTTTTGAAGCTTTAAAAAATAAAATAAAATGGTCTGTCAAAGGTCTTCAGTAAACTCTGACTCATTTCCTAGGGGGGAAAAGCCTTGTCAGCAGAGCTGGTCCCACCAGGAGACCAGCTTTTCACCCTGAGGACTTGCTGCTATTAGAAGATCCAGATACCTTCTGGGTAGACAGCTAGTAATAGAATTGTGGGATCCAATGGGAGGTCAACATTTAGCTCTTTAAGAATTATCCAGATTTCTGTAAAAGTGGGGTGAAGAGAAAGGAACCGACAAAGCATGTGTTCTCATAAAACTTCCCGTTCACTGAAATGCAATGTAAATGTTTGTTTCACAGAAGTCAACTGCAAAGTAACTGAAGCCATTCCTGCTTGACATAGGAAATCTTCATTCTGTTCATTCCACACAGTTCAATAATCTCTATTCTCTTCATTCCACACTGTACCGACCTGCTACATGGAACCATTTAGTCCAGTCAATGTTTTAAAATACGGATAGCATAGTGATGCTTAAGAATCCTGCTGACTGAAATATGTTGCAAGGAATATTAGTTCAGAGAAACATCAAAGTATAAAAATATATGAGTGTATGAGAAAGAAAAAAAGTTATTCTATACCGGGACATCAGAAATTACTCAACTACTTCTGTGAGTGCCTAAAACCATTACTGTCATGTGAGGAACAGAGCAGCACTCCACCCAGAGCAAACTGAAGATTTCTCTGAGTCTATTTACCAGGTAAGTCAAGACTTGGCTTCTAATTTTGCAAGGTAATCAGTAACTTAGTCAGCTGTAAAATTTCTCTTCACTCTATAATCACGTGTAAAATTCATCCAATTATTTAGGTTGTCTGGGTTTAAGGAGTATTATTATGATAAGAGAGAATTTTTAAAGAAAATTGTTCATTGTTGTCAGGGGAAATAAATTACTTTCATTTGCCCCCAGTAACTAAGCTTTGGGTCTCTTTGTCAGTAAAAGATATTATTCATTATTTCAAAGAGGGAAACTATGGTTGGAGGAGGGTGTTAGAGGTGGGGAGGGAAAAGGTACAATAGAGTCAGATGGGGAGAGAAACTAAAAAAAAGTATATTAAAAAATACTGTCTATTTTTCTCCCATAGGATCATTTACTACATCCAACATCAAACTAACTTAAAAATTAATAATCTCTCATTGACTTTAGTGGAAGAAAGACAAATCTTCAATGTTTTACATTTTTTTGTCTGTAATATTATGAATCCTGATTGGGAAAAGGATTCACACCACAACAAATCATGCCTGCCTTTATTGAAGTGACTATGTCTTTTGTCTTTTATATGACTTAATTTTCATAAACAAGTAGGGGAATATCATCTACTCCTTCTTTTTTTGTTATGTGCCTATTGTCTAGTTAAGTCTTTATTATCATGTGTATGTTTGTGTGTGTGTGTCCAGAGGTGAAGATTAAATTAAGCCACTGATGCAGTCCAAGTGTATTTAATTGTATCAGGGTCTTGCAACAGTCTCAGGGGCCCTACCGTGGCCCTATGTAAACCCATTCAGTTTGGCTTCCTCTCTCCTGTTCTAGACAACCTGCACTCTACTTCTGTGTAAAGAGTCCTTATGAAGATGCCAGTAATCTCTATTTTATTCCTTTATTACACAACCACTTCTCCCTTTGGCAACTTGAAGGAAACCCAAAATTTAAAAGTATTTAGAGTATTTAACCAGAATACATCTTAGAAAAAATCCAGAGCCGGAACAAATCCCTTAAGTAGCCTTGTAAATAAAGCAGAAAACTTTCACAAGTCAGCAGCATTTCTCAAAAGGACGAGTCCACCCTTATGGCAAGAAACTAAAACTGCAGAAATCATTACTCAACTCGCATTGCCACGCACCTGTAAGATTAAAAAAGAATGATATGCAGGTGTGTTCTGAGAAAGTATAAGTCTTTCCAGCAGATGCATTAAGTGAGATAAAAACCTTATGATTGAAGGGGGAGAAAAAGTTGGGACAATTAAAAATGCAACTTCCAAATAATCAATGTCCAAAAGTTTTAAACTTCTCTTTAGAGTCAAAAAGTACTTCGACCCTGTGACCCAGTTTATTAATACTTTTCTTCAAGCACAAGAAATTTCTTAGCATTATCTAAGTATATACATTACTTGTATATAAAGGGCTAGCAAGTCAGCGATCCTATCTTATTCGTGGGGAGTTCTTCTCTTAACTTCTTGTTACCATCTTCTGCCTTCTCCCAAGACTGACACATGTAGAGAGACATGGGCAGCCCGCACACATCATACCCAAGTCCCACTTGCCCAGGATGACTTTATTTTCTTTTTGTGATTCTCCCTTGTCAAACTTGACTCTTCTGCCATCTCTTAGTCAAATCCCCTGATTTTCATTGTTTAAATATTATCTGAACAAACTCCAAATTATCATTCATGTCTTCGGCTTTATTTTTTTTTTAGGTTGCTTAAAGAAATACATGCAACAAATAATGCAAATTATGGAAATAGAAAAATGGAACTAAAGAGAAAACAAGTAGGAAAGTTATTATGAAAGCAGGAAATCAGAATTGAAAGCTTTTGTTTTCAGGCTCACATACTTATATCAGTGGTTGAAAAATCATAGCTGACTGGTCAAATTGGGCCTACCACCTGTCTCTGTAAATAAAGTTTTATTGAAACACACACATACCTGCTCGTTTACATACTGTTTATGGCCACTTTCATGCTACAAAGGCAGAGTTGAGTAACTAGGACAAAGACCATGTGGCTTCAAAGCCTAAAATATTTGCCACCTAGACAAATTTGCAAATACTATGGTTGTACTATTCTATGCCTAGGAGATACAAGCAAAGCAGTTTCTTAGGATACGCACACTCTTTGTAAAATGATTCTGAAGTGGTAGATTATTTTCTAGTTATAAAAAGTTCACTATGTAATCAAATGAAAAAACATACTTAGATTCATTTTTTACAGTAAATGTAGCAATAGGTTTCATAGGGTCAAAGGCATATCACAACTCAAGTCAATAAAACAATTCTATGTGAAGCTGAAACATTGCCATTCAGGTATAAGTCACTCTTGGTCTGGCTTAATTCAGGGATAGTCCCCTCAGAAAGTAAATGGCAGCTACGTATGTAGCCCTACTTCCTTAATACTGGCAGACGTCGCTAACGGATCAATGTGTTCTCTTCTGCTGAGCCCCCATGTGTCCTCAGAAGTCTTCTCTCAGCAGTCTTCTGGCAGCTTCCACCAATCATTAGCAGTTGGCATATAAGATAAAACCAATATGCCAACTTTGCAGTAAGGCAATTTTCCATGAACACGCTCTCACCTGGGGGTGGTGAGATTGAGGTTATGCTCGCTACGGAGCTCCTGAAGCACAGCTATTATATTTTGTCAAAGTACAGAGCTGTCCCTGTTAATGGCCATCCACATGGAAGGCCAAGACTGCCATCCTCCTGCGAGAACCAGAGCCTGGCAAGGACGACTGCCTGGGAGAAACCCACCGCATGCCTGAACCTGCAGGGCCGGCAGCCTTCTGCAGAAGAGAGCTCAGACCTTCTCCTGGGTACAGATGGACAGGGGTCGGGGTGGGCCACAGAGGGCACAGGCATTTTATCTGAGAACATTCAAGCCCAATATTCGTATTATTTGTTCAAAGAAATGAACACCCATCACCTCGATCCATCAATATTGCCACACACATGTTTCTAAGGACAAGGATTCTAAAATAAATGCAGATAAACCAAAAAAGGTGATTTCTGAGAAAGTACAGTTTAGTTAAATACTGGAAGATGATGACAAAACTGCAGACTGTGCATTTAGAATATACACGTAGCCATTTTCTATGCCTGTTTCTTCCTTGTGGCCATAAATCTCTGTCATAAATTGATTATCTTTCCAGCAGAACAAAAATTTTAGCTATCTAATAGAAGCTTTCAACATGCAAATTTAAGATCATTATAATTATTCTTATTTTATCACACTGGAAATTGCTATTCAATCTATACCTAACTCCCATGTTGTCAAAGGAAAGAAAAAGACAAAACATATCACGGACCGCTTTACAATATTCCCAACAGATTTTCCACAAGATGATTAAAAAGTAAAACATCTATGCCCTAGCACTTTCTTCTCCTTATGGGCTTATGGTTGTGTTCTAGAAAATACCAACCACAAAAAAGTGAAACATAACCATATTTGACAGCAGACTTAATACAGCCAAGGAACATAACAGCTCAATGGAAAAAAATTCTCTCCATCCTAAAAAAAGACCAAATACTACTAAATATTACCATTTAATCTTCTAGTATCAATGCTTAGGGTTCAAGTTCAGATCACTTAAAATCACATCTAAGCACATGAGAATGGAAAATTTGGACTCTGGATGGCAGTGGTTCTCAACCTGTGGGTCACAACCAACAGGGATTGTATTAAAGGGTTGCAGCATTAGGGAGGTTGAGAACCACTGCTGCATGGCCTTAGAGGAGAAAAAAAAGAAAGAAAAGAAAAGGAAAGGAAAAAAAAAAAAAGAGAAAGAAAGAAAGAAAAGAAAAGAAAAGAAAAACTCTTAAAAAGTGAAAGGAAACACTAAGTCCAGATGTCACAGTAACAGGAACCACATACAGGGATTCCCGTTTATGCATTGGGGAAAAGACACAGAATGTCAGTGCAGGAAATTCTGGAGGAGAGTAAAAGCTGCTCCTTCGCGCCTATGGTCAGATTGCCATTTCTCCAAGCAATTACACAAACTTGCACATCCTTTGATGTGTACTGAAACCAATCTGGAGATCAGGATTGAGTAAACGTTATATGACATTGCCTGAAAAGGCTCTTTCACAACAATCAAGGCCTTTAAAGTTTGTGCTTCCAAAAGATTGCCATCCCAAACAACCAACATGCATAGTACCTTTCCCAGAACCCTAAAAGTAATACTTTTGCTAATTTTTTTTTTTTTTTTTAAGACTAGTTGTGAACGTTCCTACTTACGTAGTGCATACAATGTGAGAATTATTCCAGCCAGGCAAAATCCTTCAAAGAACCTGAGTGTGCTGAACATTGTCACATTCACTGACAGTGCCACAGTCAGTCCAAAGATCAGGATGAAGATGATGGAAAACAGTAGCACAGGCCGACGGCCAACCCTGCATATGGAGAGGGAAAAAGTCAGGAATCATCACGAAATAAATAAGGCAGTGATGCCAGCTGCTGAAACCTTGTATCCAGCAGGCACTCAATATATATGGAATAAGTACTACATTAAAAGTCTTCAGACCAGACCCATTTCACTGTATCACAGAATATTATGGGTATTCTATCGGTGGGAAGGCCCTTGGGGAGATTTAGCCCAACCCTCTAATTCTGGAGACAGGAGAGCAAAGATCAACCAGCTACTGAGTATAGGAATCATGCTGTGAACCTAATTCCTGTGGCTGAACTTATCCGCTGAATCTATTTCTGAGAATATGCAGGGATGATTTGAGGGAAGAGGAACAAAATCAATAACATCCCAAACGTGAACCTTGACACACCCAGCATAAAAAGTCTTGAGAAATCATTGACCTTTGGAATCGGAGTGAAAGTCAACATGGCACTTAGCAAAGTGGCTTATTTCCTTTCTCTGGGCTATTAACTAAGTCAGGGGCCTGAACCTACACGCAGTCTAACAGAGCTGGGGTCAAGCCACCTGCCAATTTGTTCCAGCTACATGATGACAAGTAATTTTTAAGGGGCCATACACTAAGCTAGGTAGCTTGAACTTTAAATACCTGACATGAACCTGATAGTGAACTAACAGTGAAGCCCACTGGCAGCAAGGGGTTGGTGGGAGGCCATTGAGTTTCTGGAAAAGGCCCCCCCGTCAGACCTCCTAAATTCAGATCTTTTGGAGCTGGTGGGAGCCAGATTGGTGACCTCTAGGGGGCAAGGTGCTTCTAATGGTGGCTGGGAGGACAATAGTTGGTGGTCCATGGGAATTGAAAGGTCACCAGTTCCCTATCCCCCCATGCTAACTTTCCTCTTTTCCTTCATTAACTCATTATGAATAGAACTTCAACAATAAGTCTTCATCAAACAACTGGCTTGGTCTAGAAGGATATCTCACAGAGAAATTGGAGTAGAGTGGATGTACTTTGTCTGGAGGGGAAAAAGGGCAAAAAAATCCACACCTAGCACACTAACACCTCAAAGGATAGATGAATGGATTGAACTATCCTAAATATGTTTATTCAAAGGCACCTATTATAAGCAAAATGCCCAGAAAAGGCAGATACAGAGAAACAGATAAATTCCTGAGGGAGAGAATGTAGAAAGACCTCAAAAGGGCACATTTTCATCATCCTTTTACAGTGATGAGAATGCCTTAAACTCAGAGCATGGTGATGGCTGGATAACTCTGTAAATACATTAAAACTCACTGGATTGCGCACTTACAATGGGTGAATTTTATGGAATGTAAGTTATCTGTTAATTAAGCTGCTGAACAAAAAAAGCATGGCCTTACCCTCTCAAAGAAAATTCTAGGAAAAGAACAAGAAGACAGAATTTCACTCAGAATTTTTTTTTTTTTTTTTTTTTGCAGTTTTTGCCGGGGCCAGGTTTGAACCTGCCACTTCCGTTATATGAGGCTGGAGCCCTACTCCTTTGAGCCACAGGCGCCGCCCTCACTCAGAACTTTTTAAGGTTCTAACCATCCCCATTAGTCACTTTGGTTTAGTGGAATGAGACCAAGGCTAGGGTCTCAACACTAATGTAAGTTAATTATCTCATCTAGAGGCTTTAGCTATTGCTTCCTTTAACTGGTGCTAGGGCTATGGAGGACTGTATAGGTGATTTTTGTCCAACCCCAATTCCTTTACAGAAATAAACTTAAAATATGGCTCAATCATTCTCCTAAAATAGGAAAATAAAATCTAACTTATCCATTTTTATTTGCCTTTACTTCCCTTGTCTACAAAATGGGAGTAAACATCCCACTCTGCAGAGCTGTTGAGATCATTTACTAAGAATGATCTGCACAAATGCAATGCCCAGCACCAAGTAAACAGTTCAAGGTCTCGGCTCTCATTCCTCCCTGCCCTTCTGCATTCCTAACGCCTACCAAACATGGTCTGCCCTGTTCTGGTACTGTAGAAAAGATGCTTGTTTTTTTTTTTTTTAATCTTGTAGAAACCATCCTAAGTCCCTCCCTCCCAAATGGCAGTTAAACTCAGTAAGTATGATTACATAATCTATAGGTGATAACTTCAAGCATGGTCTTTGAAATCATTGCATCCTGGTTTTGAATCCAAGCTTACTACTTATGAACGATGCCATCTCAGGAATGGCCAAGCTTGTTCTGGAGAGCCAGTTCATGCCTACTCGATAGGGCTGCCCACAGGTGTGGATATGGGCAAGGGCTTCAGCAAGCATTCAGTATGCTTTACTTACTAGCATCGGAGTTTTAGTAGAAACTGGCTCCCCAGAGCAGAATCCCCTCAGTGATGAGTAATAAACCACATTTCTGTCTGTAACATAGAAGGCTTTATCACTTAGGATCTGTGGTGGGCAAAATAATGACTCTTAAAGATGTCCATGTTCTGATCCCTGGAACCGGTGAATATTTTACCTTTCATCGCAAAGCAAATTCTGCAGATGAGATTAAGCTTAAGGACTTCAAGATGAGGTGATTTTCCAGGAAGGTGCAATCTAACAACAAGGAACACATCTTCTCATTGCAGGAACCAGAGAGAGTGGCATGAGGAGGACTTAACTCACCACTGCTGCTCTGAGGATGGAGGAAGGGGCCACAAGCCATAGAAAGCCGGTGGCCTCTAGCAGCTAGAGGAAGCAAGGAAACTGCCCATCTCCTAGAGCCTCTGCTCTTGCCAATACCCCGATTTTAGCCCAGTGAGACCTTTGTTGGACTTGTGAACCATGGAACTGTAAGATAATTAATTTTTGTTGTAAGCCACCACCAAGCATGTAGTAGAACTGATAAAGGATCTCAGCAGGAAATGAGGCCCCACTTAAATGAAGCTAGTGGAGATTTTAACAAAGGGATTATTTGTAAAAGAGTGAGTAAGCCATGAAGGAAGCCACAAGGCAAGGTGTTTGATCTTTGCAGCTCTTAACAGCAGGGAGCACTGGGGAAAGGATGGTCCTGGGCTCCAGAGAGTGGGGTGCTATGTGAGGGGCTCAGACAGGAGCCAATCAGCCCTTCTATGTCTACAGAGACCAAGCTGGGAGAAAAATGCCCCACCTCACCCTCCTCTACCCTGAGGATCTGCTTCTCATTGACTGTTCTCAGCCAGGAGTTGGAAGGCAAGGGGCAGCCCACCATGACCAGCTAGCTGCCCAGGGAGGCTAGAGAAGGGTGAAAAAGCTTCCATAGCAACAGATGCAGCAGAAAGGGCACACCCTCAGGAGCCGCTGGCCGTCCTCCCTCTTGGACACCTGAATGAACAGATTCTATAATATGATACCCAGTGTATAACCCCAAACAAAATCTATTAAATAGTGATTGTGTTAAATACAATCACATTTTAAAGAAAGAAGTGTACCACTTAAACATTATCCCATGCTGACAGCAGTGGTACAAGGCTTCCCACGTGACCTGATCTACTTCCCCATGCAGCTGTGAAACGGGCCACAAACTGTGAGGTCTGGAGCTCCCTTTAAACGGGTATATTTCCTTTTAAGTAAGTCATAAGCAGAGAGCAAAATGCCAGTAAACAAGGTTGGAAAATACCAAACTTTCAAACTGAAATGGAGGCCTGCTCAGAATATTAAAAAATCTACAACCCCAAGCAGCCTGCCCCTGACTCCAGGGAATCTCCTCTTGCCGATCTCACTCTTGAAAAAGCTGCTGCAGTGAAGTGGGCTTGCAATGTCAGACTTTTGCTTGCTCCCAGAGAAAGACCCAGACTCTTTTATCTTTTGTCCTCAGGTCTGGTATGTGATCGGGACTCACACTGCACATATGTGCAAGAATAAGTCATGAAAACAACCTTTAAACAATTTAAACCTTTATATGCTGATTCATTAAAAGTTCATATTTACTTTCCTCTTAAATCAGCTATTGAATAAGGAAGGACACTAAAGCTTCAGTCAAGTCTGCATTTTCTGAAAGAAGGTGACATGAATTATATTAGTATAACTTCTTAACTTTTTCAATGCAAATTTCTGGGAAACTACCTTTAGAATAGCATAGCTCATGCTGAAAATATGTGAAGTCATAGATTTGTTTTAGAAAAGCCCTACACCAACCCCTACCAGGGGCCCCAGAGGTCATTAACTGCTTCTCTGTTACTTCTGCCCATAGGGAAATACGTCCAGAACAAGAATCTACATAAGATGATGAAGCGGATTCTGAGCACACAGGAAGGCACATTATATGTTAGCACAATGTACTTCCAAATAGATGCTAGTTTTGGGAAGGAAATGTCTCCAACTTTAACATGATCCTGGAACCCTCTGCTTTGACCCTCTAGGCTCTTGCCAGGGCCAGTGATCTTTAGGGGTGCAGAGGACATTACAATGACCGATAGAGTTCTCTTCTTATCCCTGGTAGCCCTCATTATGTCATTGGGCCCAAAACGTCCTGATTCACCAGAAAAACGAATTCCTCCAGGGAAATAGTTATGCCATGTCTCTTCCTGAGCAGTCCCATTACTTGAAAAACCTGTCATTTTGTGCAATTGCCTCCCTGCTCAGACACGTCACCACTGTGGCCCTTGTGACCACAGAATGCCTTAAATAAAAATGCTGCAGTGTCTGGGTAGAGAGGCTAATCTGGAGCCACGTGGCTGAGTTTCCAGACCCAGATCTCTGGCTTAAAGCTGGATGAGCTTGAAGATTTAACTTAAACCTCTGTGCTTTGGATTTTCAAGTCTAAACAGAGGTAATGACAGCATCTACCTAGCAAGGGTATCATGAGGGTATTTTAATGTATGGAAATATTTAGCACAGTGCCTGGTTCACGGTAATCATCCAGTAAGTGTAGCTGCTAATGTTGTCATTGTCCTTACCATCATTAATGTCTCCCAGTCTCCATCCTACAACTTTATTGTTGCACCCTGAATCACACACTTTGCTCCAGCCACCCAGACTTCTTTACCCACCCAAACAAAGCATATTCATTCTCACTCCTGGCAACCAACCTCCCCTAGCCTGCAGACCCCATTCGGTACTCAAATGCTGCCAATACCTCAAGGTCCAGTTCCCTATGGTCCCCAAGGAGGATGTGATGCTAAGGGACAAAGGTTTCCAGCTTCTCATCCCTATGTTTAAATGCCTCTTCTGCATCCATCTCTCAGTGCCCAGCCTATGGGGTTCTGCACACAAGTCCTCAAGCTCTTCCAAATGTTAGCAGCGAGTAGGGCTACAGGCTGGTTTTGCTGGGCTCTAACAGCTGGAGAACTGCTACAAATTTAAATTCTCACTTCTGGACAGTCTATTATGTGCATGGGCCAGTTCTTCAAGCTCTGTATTCTCCAGAGCTTAAGCCTTCTGCTCTGGCACCAACACCAGGGCAGAGAGAAGACTCAGCATAAGCTAACACTGACCACTCCTCTTTAGCCAGCAAACGTGTGCTGTGGCTTCCCAAGGTTCGTGCAGCAGGCACGGTGGTACTCACCAGTCAGCAATGCATCCAGTTATTAGGTAGCCAAAGATTAATCCAACCAGTAAGGAGAACTTAGCGATATGGACCTTCCAGGCATTATCACACACAAGATCCCACTAGAGAGGGGCAAACAGAAAGTAAATCAGAGAGAAGCATACAGAACTAGTTGTATTCAATCATAAGGGCAATACAATAACTTTGTAAGGATCACAGCCCCACTGCCAGTACCATATCACATATGCCATTAAGTCTCTTCCGTGTTTTTCAAAATCCAATGAGAAATGTAATTTTTCCACCAAAGGAAATGTAATGTTTTAGTCTGGGACAGTCTGTAAGGAGTGATGTATGAAGTCTAGGGAGGTGGGTTCTTATGCCCCAACCCCACCCTGGGAAATGTAAACAGAGCCAGATGCAGGGGAGCAACTGGGGAGCCCAGGCTTCCCTGAGGACCAGTACCCCGTCACCCTGCAGAACTGCTCCCATGGCCTGGGAGGCCCTAATAACTTTCTGCCTGGGGAATTCTAGTGACCAAAGGAGATCAAAAGTAACTTTTGCATTTTCATCCCCAAACACTCCCCAAACTTTGTAAGTCATCTAAAACTTAAAGGAAAGAGTTAACATTGAAAGATGAGCTTTCATCTTTCTTATTCATTCCTTGGAAATGTCCCTTGTGTTTTCCTATATTCCCCTGTAAAGCTATCTGCTCTACTTGGACGAAAAACTGATTAGTAAATACAATATTCAGACTATGTTTTACAATAAAGTTTTATTCCTAATAAGAAAAATAAAAACAATCCTGGTAATTTCCTTTTCTTCATTTCCAGAAGCAAGGGAGAAACCTGTGTGTGTTCCCTCTAAGTGATGTGTGGCCAAGTGGGGACACAGCACTCAAATCCACACCCAGCTTATGCCTGAGTCAGAGGGGCAAATATACATGTCCTCACCACCCAGGCTATGAAGACCGCAGGGCCTACCCTGCTATTCTGTGCTCCCACCTACTATCAAGGGGACAGATGCCCTCTTTCTGTCAGAAAGAAGGGGCGAAAGCTTCAGTTCTGGGGCTGTCAACTCCAGGTCAGTGGAGACAAGGGGTTGTAGAGGCTGGGTGGGGAAGCAGCTAGAGCAGCGGTTCTTAACTTGTGGGTCACGACCCACAGGAACTGTACAGGGCCACAGCATTAGGAAGCTTGAGAACCACTGAGCTAGAGAGAGGTACCAGGCAGGAGACTTGAGGATGCCAGAGTGGGTGGGGGTGTTCTGGATGCAAAGACAGGATGGGTAGTGGGCGTGGATATAGAATCAGGCTGAGACCTGATCTCAGCCCTGAATTCATAGATGTCTTCTCTTGACCCCTTGGTCTGTCTCTCTTTAGACCCAGAGTGTAATATAGAGGATTATTAGAGGGCAATGTAAGTTTAGGTCCTGCCCCCCATTTCCAGACTGCTGGCAAGTCCACAGCTGTGGGTCCCAGCATCAGTGGATGCAGAGTGAAGCACGTGGCCCGGACAGAGTGGGACGGCGCTATCTGCTGCATCACTCCTACTCCGAGACTGCCCTGGACTCCTCGGGATGCACACCTGTTCTCTGATGCCCCTGAGACAACTTTCCAGAGAACTGAGGAGAGTGACTCACTCTGCTACCGATTTGCTTCCAGAGTAATTGGTGACACCAGGCTCAGGAAGAACCGGAACAAGGGAATGTGCAAAGGGCCAGAATGAGGGCCTCGTCAATAAAGGATGGTTTGGGATTTGTTGTTGTGGAGGTTTATTCAACATGTTTGTGGAGAGGGCAGTGCTGGTTGCACAGAATCTTATTAAGAATTTAGATGCAAGAGCCCGTTAGAGAGTTAACCTCCTCTTAGATACTGCAGTGTCCTTAGCATGTGTCAAAGAGCCCAGCAGTGATGGTATCACCTGGGAACTAGTTAGAAATGGCAAATCCTTGGGCCCGATCCCGGACCCACTGAATGAGAACTTCTGTAGGTGAGCACAGCAGTGTCATTAAACCATTCAGGTGATTCTAAGAACCACTGGCCAGCCCTGTCCTGCCATTTCCCTGCCACTCTGAAGACAATGAATGAGCATCACACAGGCTAGGGTTCAAACAAGTAACTCCTGAGAGCAGGGAGAGGCTAAAACACCATGTAAACCATGCACAAGGTTTCGGCTGCTATTTTGAGCTGCAAATGCAGGATTGTAAAGCTAGGCAATGAGTTAAGTAGGCTTTTGGAGGTAAGCCTGGAAAACCAACATTCACAAATGTGCTATTTTTCAAAGAAAATGTATTTTTAATAATAGATACCTTTTAGTGTGCAGCCTACTTCTAGCTCCAGGAATGCAGGTTGTGCTTCGGGAGATGTGTGCTGCAGCTTCATAACTAACAGTGGGTGTACATTCTGTTCTTGCAGCTCAGTTTATACACACTAGGAGGAGAGGAGGTGCCTATAACACCTGCAACCATCCATTTCCCAACCACAGCACACGTGCAGGAGCCTCTGCCTGGCACATTCTTGGCCAGAGAGGGGTGCCCCAACTGCAGGTTGCCACCGGGAGAAGGGCACCAGCTGCTGTCCTGATGGCTGAGAAACATTTTAAACACTTTCATGTCTCCACCAAGACTTCCCATTGATGAGTTTACTTGAGGTTAAGTGATGCAAATGAATACATTATGCTTATATGAGATGGCCTGGAGACAAAAGAGATTTTAATAAGAGTGTTCAGGGGAGTGGAGGAACTTGCCCATAGTGTTGTGAGTTCAGCCACCTGAGCAATTGCGAGACCTGGCCTTGGGCAGCCACTACCCAATTTAGTCCCTACCTAATGAGATGTTCAGTAGTCACCTTAATACAACCCCTATCAATTAACAATGCCAGAATGAAAAATGAAAACAGGAGAGCTAGACTGAACCACTTGCACGGTTGGCAGGGAAAGGAGTCCTGCTTAGAAGTCTTTGCCGGCAATACCCCAGTTCTTATCCTATAAGCACCCACCTGGGAGAGGAGGCCGTGGAATCTGGGGCAAGGCAACCACCTGGCGCCGTAAACCCTCTTCAAGGAGGCACAAGAACAGGCAGCTTATCTGAATCAACAAGCAAATCAACTCTTGACTGGTGGCCCAGCAGGCCAGCCAAGATAAGGGTTACTCATCTGAGCAACGCCCTGGCAGACCCAGAGGCTCCCCTCTGGGGGCAGTGCCATTCAGCACACTGGGGTGGACTGGGGAGTCCACTCAGCCAACGCCCTTGTTTGATCTCTACTTCTAGTATTGACAAAAATGTACAGGGAAAAGAAAATGCATTCAAACTCAGAACTACCTCCAAAAGAATTCTACAAGTATGAGGAAGCTGTGAGATAACCTGGCTCTCAAAATTTGTTCACATTGCTATAGATAAGATGTGGCATTTGGTCATTTCACTGAACAACATTTAAAGCAATGTCAAAATTTTTAAGATTTAGAAAAATCTAAGAGGAGTAATGCTTCTAAAAAGTGCAAAATTAGGCCTTAATGTAATGGGCTTTAAAAACACGTATTTTTATGGAGACAGGGTCTCCCTATGTTGGCCCCCAGGATGGTCTTAAACTCCTAGGCTCAAGCTATCTTTCTGCCTTGGCCTCTAGACTGGCTGAGACTATAGGCATGCATTACTGTGCCCAGCTTGGTTTTGTTTCTGACACTACCATCGTCATGTCCCTCTTACTGTCTCCTTCTGCATCAAATCAATCACTAAGTCCTGCAGATCTTCCTTACAAACATATACCAAATCTATCCCCCCCACTCCATGGCTCCTGTGTCCAACCTGACTTGTAGGGCACGGTAAGCTCTCACTCATCACCTGCGATCCCAGCCTCCTTCTGGTGCGTGTTCCTGCAGTGTGGGCTAGAAGACTGAAAACAACACTTTTAAGCTGGACAGCCACAGTTCCAAATGTGATTACAGTGCTGCCAATCAGGTGCACACCCCAAAATAACTTTGAGTGCGCAGTCTAGTTCTAATTTTTCTGATGACTTGAATAAAGATGAGCATTGGAGGGGAGGAAGTAGGATGTCTACTTTGCTGGTCAGATCTGACAGGGCTTGGGTTGTCCCGAACCCAACAGCTCCGGAGGTAGCTGAGGAGGTGTAATCTTGGAGCCAGTGTTGGCACACAGACGTCCTTATTTCCCTGCCTGGTAACTGAGACACAGTTCCCTGGCCAGGCTAGTCTCTGGAATCCTTCCTGAGGCCCAGTTTACAGCTGCTCCAGTGACTCAGTAAGCACTACTTCTCTGTATTCAATCCCTGTCTCCTAAAATATCCTGAGTGGTTTCTGTTCTTTGCAAATCAAATCTCATCATTCCCTGATTAAATTTCCCTGGGATGGCGTTTGCAGGGAATGCAGAGAACAGGATGGGACCAGATCACCATCCTTCCTCTCCTGAACTAATATCAGAGTCTCCCTGTGTTAACTCCAGTCTCCCTGAAATCCATTCCCTAGAGAACAATGACAACAATCCTTTAATTAAGCAGGTTAACACTTCATCAGCAGGTTTAACAAGATCATAAAAGTGCTAAAGTCATGGCCCTGTTTCATCATCTTAGGCTTGCTTTCTTTGCCATTATTCCAAGATCAGGACATTCTATGATGATGCCATGAGAAGCTTGTGAGCTATGACTAAGTGGTGAGACGAATGACTCTAAAGCATGTGTCTATGTTTTACACACTATTAGCTGCTACATGTTCTGTTAAAAGGAAAAAAAAAATGGCAAAGGTTACAGGAAACTTGGTAGACTGTTTTTATACCTATATATTTTAAGGATAAGCTAACGTAAATATAATTTATGCGACTTTAAAAGGAATAATTGAATTGTTTGATTTGCCAAGGTAGAGAAATATTTATCAAGGAAATTAATGAAATTTCTAAAGAAGATGGAAAATAAGTAAGAGATAAGGAAGTTAATTATTGTCAACAGAAATAATTCCTATGTTAAAATAAAATGTAAAACAAGAACAAGAAAAATTGTAAGAAAATAGGAAATAGGTTACTTGTCTGATAAGTACACATGGAATCTCCCAAGATAAAAATTAAGAGGAAAAGAAACTACCTAAGGGGGCCAGGCACGGTGGCTCACTTCTGTAATCCTAGCACTCTGGGAGGTCAAGGCAGGTGGATTGCCTGAGCTCACAGGTTTGAGACCAGCCTGAGTCAGAGCAAGACCCCGCCTCTAAAAATAGCCGGGCGTTGTGGCAGGTACATTTTTACTTGGGAGGCTGAGGCAAGAGAATTGCTTGAGCCCAAGAGTTTGAGGTTGCTGTGAACCATGACACCACGGCACTCTACCAAGGAGAAGGGGAGGGGAAGGAAGGGGAGAGAAGGGAAGGGAAGGAAAGGAAAGGAAGAAAGAAACTACCTAAGGAAATGAGTGGTACATTTTCTAACAGTTTAACTGTTACTATTTTAATATTAATTTTAATTATTATTTAAAACTTCTATGCATCAAAAATATCTTAAGAAAAATTATGAAATTATCAAGACCTAAATTTGTAAAATATATGCACAAGATTAACTCCTAATATTTAGTGATTATTTATATGTCGATATACATTAAGACTCCAACTAGGAATAGGTTAAACCCTCAGATAACTGACAGAATAAGACATACAAATAGTTAAAAAAAAATCACTTGGGAAATGTTTGATCAAAACACAATATTTTGCTTTCCAAAAAAATTTTTTTTCGATGTTCTAGTGATACAAGAGAAACAAAGAGGTATAAAATCTGTACAAATCTGTACAATATAAACCAGAGACTGTTTTTCTGGAAGACAATTTAGCAAGACCCAGCACATTATTTTTAATCGCATTTACCTTTTATATCAGCAATTCCCTTTCTTGGAACTTTTTCCCAAGGAAATAATCAAAGACAGATGGTTACTAGGTCTAAGTCATAAGAGCAAAAAGTTAAGAACCCAAGTACATGTCTAATGATACTATACAGCCACTGATAATTTTGCTCTTGAAAATGAATGACTGAGAACAATGTTCACAATATAATGGTAAGATAAGGCCTCAGAATGAAAAAACGGTGACTAGTAAATGGGTGTGTATGCAGGAAAAATTAGAAGATGCTTCATACTATTTCAAGTGATTGTCTCTGGAGAGTAGAATTAAGACTGAGTTTTATTTTCAATTTTATACTTTTCTTAATTTCTAAACTTTTCCAATTAATTTAGATACCTTGAAATGAGAGAAAAAAATATAGGTAAAAATAATGTAAAGTCCCACAGTGGTAGTGATGGTGGTGAGGGTAACATAAAATCATCAAAAATCAAACCAACAAAGGAAAAACCTTTTCACCTTTTAAAGAGCATGTATTTTAAAGAAATCTTATATATCAGGCCTAGAGAACGCTTATTTTGAAAGTGGCCTGGAAAAAACCATGTCTTTGCAGCCTGAAGTTTCTGTATGTTAATACCCACTGACTAAAGCAAAAAGTGTTTTTTAGGGAACTGAATGAAAATTTTCCCCAAAGTCTCATCTTTTGTAGTTGAGATCCCCATTTGTGCTTATTCCATCAATAGACCACGAGGGCTTTTCCAATCACTCTGCAAGCTATCTTTTCTAAACCCGAGTATAGTCTGTTTAGATAAAAGGAAATACTTTTGTTCCACACTACAAAGAGGGTAGTACTGCTTAAAAAAAAACCAAATTCCTCATTGGGTCAAAGGAATTTAGAAAAATGTAAGGTCAGCATTTTCCCCCCCTAAAATAGAGAGAGTTTCAGCAGCCTCTCATGAACCACTGTTTTATATACTGTGGATTTGCTGTGCCGGCATTTCTTAACTGAAGACAATAGAAATGGTAAGAACACAGAGAGTCCGCCCTGGAAGATTAGTCACTGACGGACAAAAGAAGCAGCCTCCATGAGCTAGGCTGATGAAGCACATTGGCTACAATTAGTTTCTCAACATTTAGGCAGCCTATGCTGTCCCGTGTTTTTCAGTATTGTTAATCTAACAGCGTACAGATTTCTTTCCCTTAAAAGATTCCAAGAAAATTCAAGATAAACTGCATGATTTGAAAACCTCAAAATACTCCCTGCTTTTTGCCTATAAGCTCATCCTCCAATTGTAGGAGGTTCACTGTCAACAGTAGCCAACACAGCTGCCAATTAGACTTGGCATCCTTGCAAGCTTCCTTAAATGACATAATGAACAGCCTTGCCAGGTACTCCGGAGGAAAAAAAAATTTTTTTTGAGTTTTGTTTCTCTGTTGTTCATTAATTGCTGCTCAAATTGCTCTTCAACTTACTCTTCTTCCCTACCTTAGTGCCAAAATAATAACCATGGCACTCTGAAAGAAATAGGCATTGCACAAATCTGTTGCCAACCTGTCCCTGCTTCCTGCAAGATACACCTCAACCAGCAAACCTGCCTTCCAACCCTCTTGCAGAAAACCTACTCCAAAGCCACAGCGTTAGAGAGCTAGTCAAATTCTTAAACTTCATGTAGTCCCTTTTTTATGAGTAATGTAGTAATTTTAGATTCATTGTCACCCTTGAGCAACTATCTTTTGTTTCTTTCGCTTCAAATGACAACTCCTGCTTCCTTCTGTACCGTACAGACCTCCTGGTGGAAGAGAAGTGGAAACAGCTTCATTTAGTGACACTGAGGCTTTCCCAGTTCTCACTGAATTTGACATTTTTAAAGGGCTAAAGACATAGAACTTTTTTTCACAAGAATTTAAAAGGTAGTCAGGAAAACAATCACCTCGAAACACCCTCAGGTGACTTGATGTAGCATTATCTCTGAGAGAAAAATAAAATCAGTGACTTTTACTTTTTCTTTTTACTTGGTTTATTTTCCTTTTCTTAAAAGAAATAAGGATATGTATCTTTCTAGCCCCAGGTTTGCGTCATTGAAAGCTCTTCTTCATTTGGTATAGTGCCTTCTGTGGCATTTGGGGGAAGTCGAATAGGTAGGCAAAAGAGAGCAGAGATTATTAATACTCAGTGCTCTTCTATCAGCCAAAACCTTGAAGAGTCTTTCCAAATTCTGCAATGTATATTTTACTAATAGTCCTCGTTGACTATCTCTAAGAAAGGAAATTATATATAGTAAGCCTTACAAAGATGCCTATTACAAAACAAGAACGGAAGAAACAAAGAGAGGGAGAAAGGGAGGAAAGAATCCCACAGAATCCTAAGTATTAGAACAGCGGTTCTCAACCTGTGGGTCGCGACCCCTTTGTAACAGTGAAAATACATGGTGGCATTAGGAAGGTTGAGAACCACTGTATTAGAAGGACGTAACTATTAATGCTGTAAGTGACATCAACACACAGGTCTGCAGCACATTGATTCACATTGAATAACTTGAAGACTGGTTACTCGAGAAATTCTAAAATTGTTTCATATGTAAAGAGGATATTTGCTAATATAACACAGTGCATGAAGCAAAATGGACTACCACACTAACATGTAAGCTATCCCCACTGATCCTGAAAAGGAGCCAAGGGTAGGGAACTTTTTTCTTTTCTTTTCTTTTTTTTTTTTTATTAAATCATAGCTGTGTACATTAATGCAATCATGGGGCACCATACACTGGTTTTATATACCATTTCACATATTTTCATCACACTGGTTAACATAGCCTTCCTGGCATTTTCTTAGTTATTGCATTAAGACATTTATATTCTACATTTTTTTATTGTTGGGGATTCATTGAGGGTACAAGAAAC
>CAUYPK010163748.1:0-29269 GCA_963574355.1 Loris lydekkerianus
TGCGATCTCCAACCTTCTCTCCTGGTATAGCTCGAATCCTCCAGGTTACTTACTAAATTTCCATCCTTTAACTCTCCTTCTGGACGGGAGCCTCTGTGAAAAGCTGGCTTCAGTCCGCCATCTTGTCTCCCCCCCCCCCGATTTAGAATGTTTCTAACACCAACAAATAATATCTGAGGTACTAGATACCCCAATTACAACTTTTTGAATTGTTCACACTATATTTCTCTCTAAAATCATCACTTAACCCCAAAATGTTATAAATAATTTAAGCAATTAAAAATAAAAAAATAGATAATAGACGTAAACACATCAGCCAACACAAGAGAGTAGAACTTATCTCCATGAATAAATCAATAAATAAACAAAGAAATACAAGAAAAAAAAGAAGACCTACAAATGGCTAGTGTACATATGAAAACAAAGTCAGTAATCATCAGGCAAAGGGAAATACACTATAAGATCTCAACTCTACCCTGTTAAATTACTACTATTAAAACATAAGCTGAAATGAGTATTGGAAAACATGTGTAAACAAAGGGAAGTTTTTCACATGATTTGTGTGACTATAAATCAGTAGATTATGAAAAAATAGTACAAATAGTTCTTTCAGAATTAAAAATAGAAATACGATATGATGTAGCAACCATAATATTAGATATATACCACCAAAATTATAATCAGTGTATTTTTATTTTTTTATTAAATCATAACTATGTACATGGATGTATTTATGGGGTACAATGTACTGATTTTATATACAATATGAAATGCTTACAGTAAACCAGTTAACATAACCTTCACGACACTTACTGTTTGTTGTGTTAAGACATTTATACTCTTAATAGTTTTAACATGGACCATTGCATTGTGCACAATAGGTGAGGTCATCAAATACCCTTCCTCCTACACACCTCCCCCCTCCTCTCTCTTCTCCCTCCTCTTCCCTCCTTCATTCTGGACTGTAGTTGTGTTTTATCATTCATATGAAAGTGTGGGTGATTATATATTTGTTTCATAATAGTACTGAGAACACTGGATACTTTTTCTTCCATTCTCGAGATACTTTACGAAGAATAATATGTTCCAGCTTCATCTAGGTAAAAATAAAAGATGTAAATTCTCCATCTGTTTTTATGGATGCATAATATTCCATGGTATACATATACCACAATTTGTTAAATCATTCATGAGTTGATGGGCACTTGGGCTGCTTTCATGACTTGGCAATTATGAATTGGACTGCAATAAACATTCTGGTGCAAATTTCTTTGTTGCAAAATTATTTTTGGTCATCTGGAAATGTACCTAGTAGAGGAATTGCAGGATTGAATGGCAAATCTACTTTTAGTTCCTTAAGTGTTCTCCAAACTTGTTTCCAAAAAGGATGTAAGAGCTTGCATTCCCAACTGCAGTGCAGAAGTATTTCCTTTTTTCTGCATCCACACCAACATTTGAAATTTTGGGATTTTGTGATGTGGGCTACTCTTACTGGAGTTAGATCATATCTCCAAGTGTTTTTTAATTAGCATTTCTCTTCTGATTAAAGATGATGAGCATTTTTTCATGTGTTTGTAGGCCATGCACTTGTCTTCTTCAGAGATGCTTCTGTTTGAGTCTCTTGTCCACAAAGAAATGGGATTATTTGTTCTTTTCTTATTAAATAGTTTCAGTTTTCTGTGGATTCTAGTTATCAGTCATTTGTCAGAAACATAACCTGCAAATATCTTCTCCCATTCTGAGGGCTGTCTGCTTGCTTTACTTACTGTGTTCTTGGCTGTGAAGAGGCTTTTTAGTTTGATCAGATACCAGTAATAAATTTTTGGTGTTTCTTCATTTGCCAGGGAGTCCATCTCATAAATTATTCTCCCAGGCCAATTTCCTCAAGAATTTTCCCTGCACTTTCTCCAAGTATCTTTATATTTTCATCTCTTAAGTTTAAATCTTTTATCCAGTGAGAATCAATTTTTGTTAATGGTGAAATGAAATGTGAAGATCCAGTTTCAGTCTTCTATAGGTCACCAGCCATTCACCCAACACCATTTGTTAAATAAAGAATCTTACCCACAATTAATGCTTTTGTTAGGCTTGTCAAAGATCAAAGGATGATTAAGTGGCTGGGTTCATCTCTTGGTTCTGTTCTGCTCTATCTATCAACTTCTCTACTTTTGTGCCAGTACCATGCTATGTTGATCACTATAGATTTATAATATAGCATGAAGTCTGGTAGTGTGATTCCTCCTGTTTTATTTTTATTTATGAATAATGTCTTGGTTATTTGAGTTTTTTCTGATTCCATATAAAACAAAGTACCATGGTTAGTGCTTGTAGCTGAATGGTGGTTAGAACACTAACCCCATGCATCAGGAGCATCAGGTTCAAATCTGCCATGGCTTGCTAAAAAAGAAAAAAAAGAAAACATTACTATTTTTTCCATATCTTAAAACTATGACAATGATGTTTTAATAGTGATTGCATTACATTTGTAGATTACTTTGGGTAGTATGGACATTTTAACAATGTTGATTCTTTCCAGGCATGAGCATGGTATGTTTTTCCATTTGTTAACATCCTTAGCTATTTCTTTTCTCAGTTTCATAATTCTCTTTATGGAGATATTTTATGTTCTCTGTTAGGTAAATTCCCAGATATTTCATCTTCTTTGGCACTACTGTAAAAGTAGTCTTTGACTATATTTTTGGTTGACTATTGTTGGTATATATAAAAGGTACTGATTTGTAGGTATTTGTTTTGTATCCTGATATACTGTTGTATTCCTTTATCACATCTAAGCATTTTGTAGTTGAGTCCCTAGGTTTTCTGTGTATAAGATTATATTGTCCATGAAGAGTGAGAGTTTGATCTCTTCTGTGCCCTCTGGGTACACTTGATTGCCTTCTCTTGAGTGATTAAAATAGTTAAGACATTACAATTTTAACAGCATTGAAGATGATGAGAATCCTTGTCTATTTCCAAATCTGGGTGAAAATGTTTTTAATTTTACTCCATTTAGTATGATGTTTACTGTGGGTTTGCTGTAGATGGCCTCTATCAGTTTAAGAAATGACCCATCTAAGCCAATTTTCTTAAGTGTTTTAATCTTGAAAGGATGTTAGATATTAACAATAGCTTTTTCTGCATCAATTGAGATAATCATATGTTCTTTTTTTTCCCATTTTATTTATGTGGTGTATTGTATTTACTGATTTCCATATGTTGAATCAAATTTGTAACCCTAGAATAGAGCCAACTTGACAATGATGTATAATTTTTTTTGATTGCTGTTACATTCTGTTTGCTAAGATCTTACTGAATATTTTTGCATAAATATTCATTAATGATATTTGTCTATAATTTTCTTTCTTTCTTGGGTCATTTCCTATTTGAGGAATCAGGGTAATATTTGCTTCATACAATGTGTTGGTAAGTATTCCCTCTTTTTTATGTGTTGTAGAAGGTTATGTAATATAGGTTCTAGTTCCTCTTTAAAGGTTTGATAGAATTCTTATGTGAAGCCATCTGGTCCTGGACTTTTCGGTTCTGGGAGGTTTTATATCGTTAATGCTATTTCAGTGTTTGATATAGTTTATTCAAAATTTTGAATTCTTTCTGGCTGAGTTTTGGAAGGTGGTGTGCTTCCAGGTATTTATCCATTGTTTTCATATTTTCATATCTCTGAGAATGATGTTTTTTGTACTAATTATTAAGGATTTTTTAAATTTCTTAGATGTCTGTTATTTCACCTTTATAGTTTCTGATTAATGACATTAGAGATTTTACTTTTCTGTTTCTAGTTACGTTACAAAAGTTAGCTAAGTCTAGTTAAGTTATCAAATTTGTTAATCTTTCAAAAAAAAAAAACAACTTTTTATTTTGTTGATCTTCTGAATGATTCTTTTGTTTTAAATTTCATTTAATTCTGCCCCAAGTTTGGTTATTGCTTTTCTTCTGCTGAATATGAGGTTGGAATGTTCTTCCTCATTGAGTTGCTTGAGATGATCCATTAAGTCTTGACTTCCTCTCTTTCTGTTTTCTTGATGAAGGCTTCCAATGCCATAAATTTCCCTCTTAGGACTGACTGTCTTTACAGTATCCCACAGGTTTTGCTAATTCACATCTTTGTTATCACTTTGTTTCTCAAATTTGGTAATTTCCTTCTTAATTTCATTTTTGATCCAGCTTTCATTCAGCATAATCTTATTTAGTTCCCATGACTTTGACTATGAAGATTCCTGTTGCTGTTGAGTTCAAATTTTCTTCCATGATAATCCAAGAAAATACAAGAAACAATTTCTGTTGTTTTAAATTTGCTAAGGTTAGACTTGTTACCTAAGATTTTATCAATTTTAGAGGATGATCCATGGGTGATGAGAAGAATGTGTATTCAGTTTTTAAGATAAAATGTTCTGTAGATATCTGTTAAGTCCATTTGTTCTAGAGTTGAGATTAAGTCTGTTATTTCATTGTTTAGTTTATTCCTGGAGGATCTATCCAACACTGCAAAATGGGGGTTAAAATCTCCAACTATTGTAGTGCAGGAAGATATCAAATTGTTTATATCTGTTAGGGTTTGCTTTATAAATTGAGAAACAGTCTGATAGGGCACATAAATGTTAATTATCAAAATCTCTTCATGTTGAGATTTTTCTGTGACAAATATATGGCATCCATCATTATCTTTCCTTATCTATGTTGGTTTGAAACTAATTTTATATGCAAATAAAATCGCAATTCCTCGTGTTTTCTGATTTTCATTTGCCTGTATTATAGACATCCACCCATTCATCCTGTGTCTTTTTTATCCTGTAACGTAAGTAGATACTCTTCTATGTAGCATATATCTGCTCTGAGTTTTTGTATCCAATCAGCCAATCTGTGCCACTTTAGAGGACAATATAAGCCATTCACATTAATTGAGAGAATTGATAAACATGGTAGTGCTTTGGTTGTCATGTTTTTCAAAAGTCCAGTGGAAATTTTTAATCCTTCAACATTGTGGATGATAGTTTTTATTTAAGGCTTTCTGGGTGAGATTACTTTGGTAATAGACAACTGAGCTGTGCATTATATAAAATGGGTTTGAGTATTTCCTGGATAGCTGGTATTGTTACTACAAATTTCTTTAATATGTATTAATCAATAAAGTATTTGATTACTCCATCACAAATGAAACTCAGTTTAGCTGGATACAGGATCCTGGGCTGAAAGTTATTTTCATTTTAGGAGATTGAAGGTTCATGACCATCCCCTTCTCACTTGAAAAGTTTTGACTGAGAGATATGCAGTCATTCAAATATTCTTCTCCTTGTAGGTAATGCTTTTCTTACATCTGCTGTTTGCAGAATTTTTTCCATCATAATACCTCTGGAAAGGTTAATTACAATGTGTCTAGGAGTTGCTTTATTTGGATTGAGTTGAGCTTGAGTTCTGTGGTTCTGAAACTGTTTACAACCTGAACTTCTGTATCTCTTGCCATGCTTGAGAAATTCTCCTTCATAATACCTTAGGGTAGATTACCTGAACCTTTAGAACCACCTCTTCTTCTTCAGAAATTCCTATAAGATGAATGTTTGATCTTTGGACATGGTCCCACAGCTCTCTCAGGGAATGATCAGTTTTTGCTCTCCATTTCTCTGCCTCTTTGAGTATTTGGGAGTATTTAAAAGCTTTGTCTTCAACTTTGGTGATCATTGCTTCTGTATATTCAACTGTATTACTCAGGGATTCTAAAGTATTTCAGAGCTCCTTTAATAGCTTTTTCATTTCCTTGAGCTCTGCTGTATCTTTTCTCATTGTGTCTACATCCTTGGAGATTTTGTCTTTGAATTCATTGATTTCTTAAGACAATTTTTCACAACTGGATTTCAATTTCCATCTTTTCCTCCATTCTATTAATTTTATTAGCCATCCATATTATGAATTCTATTTCTGACATTTCATGAATTTGTTTATGAATGGCATCTTCTGTTCTATCTCCTTTATCATTCCTTGGGGGAATTGATCTACTCTTATTCCTGTTGCCATAGTTTTTATGTTGGTTCCATTCATGATTATTTACCACAGTTGGCTAGTAAAGCTAGTTGGGTGTAATTGGATTGAGGACTCCAGGAGTTGTAGTTAACTAGCTCTTTACCAAAGACCTGAGACTGGTGACTGTGGCTTTTCCTGAAAATCTGTACAAAGGTCCCTTTGAGTCCTGCTGCCAGAGACTCTGAGGAGCTGATTGATGTGAGGGGGGCTAGATTGCTCTCTCTTATATTTAACCAGTCTCTATGCAATCCTAGTGAGTCAAAGAACTTGGGTTGTAATCTCAGTTGGGGGGAGATACAAACAACTAAGACAACTTGGCCCCCACCAGCAACAATTGGAAGAGGAGAATCAGCCCCTGCAACTACAATACAACCAGGGCTCAAGTTTGGAGGGTCCATGGGTGGCTTCCCCAGGTTAAGAGTGCAAACCAATTGTCCCCATCAGCAGAATCACTGATCAACTGGGAGTGTTCAAAAAGACTCTAGCAACCAGATATCAAGAACCATTGACACCTCAA
Organism: Loris lydekkerianus; assembly: GCA_963574355.1. Classification (NCBI taxonomy): domain Eukaryota; kingdom Metazoa; phylum Chordata; class Mammalia; order Primates; family Lorisidae; genus Loris; species Loris lydekkerianus. Next base: position 6,548 of record CAUYPK010163748.1, read on the forward strand.
GTGTGGCTCCTTGCAGTGCTCAATGGTACAAAGAAGGCCCATCCAGCAAAACAGTCCAGAGGTGTTGGCACCTCCTTCCTCAACTTACACCACAGCCATGCCTGCCACTTGTAACCCTGTAGTGCTGTGGCCCAGTTCCCTTCAATGAGCAAATGAACCATGGATATGTGCCTGCCAGAGTCAAAGGGGAGTAAGTTTCTCCTCATCTGAGATGCTAAAATATGTGACTAGCAGGCAGGAGGATCCCAAGTCTGGTTCTCTCCAGTCCTCAATGGAGACTGAGGAGTATTCCAGTAGACTCTGTCCCAAGTCAGCAGTTACCTTTACAGCATGAGTCTGTGCATCTGCCTCAGATGTACTCCTCCTCTGGTATCCCTGTCAGGTAAGGTCCATGTCTCTCCAGCAGCACAAGAGAACTGGGGAGGTGTCTATCCAAAATTTGACCCCAGAGGAAGTAAGCCACTGCAGCTGCACCATGATCTGCTGTGTGGGTCACTGAGCCACCTAGTGTCACACCACCACCACAACGTTGCTGCCACTGGCCCCACTTGCCATGACTTTCATGGCCTTGGGCCAGTCCCTATCTCTCCACAACTCCCCTCTTATACTTGAGTCACAGTTTCTGTCCAGATGCACTGCAGCCCTTTAAAAAGGAACCACCAGACACTCTGGGATCTAGGCTCTGCACTGTGGCTTTGGAAAGGGTTGTAGAATATAGGTACTATTTCAATATAATTTGGATGTGAAGCCATCTGGTCCTGGACTTTTCTTTTTGGGGAGATTTTGTGTTGTTGATGCTATTGAAAGGTTTGATAGAATTTAGATGTGAAGCCTTCTGGTCCCAGATTTTTCTTTAATCTACTCTTATTATTCCTGTTGCCATAGTTTTTATGTTGGTTCCATCCATGATTATTTACCACAGTTAGCTAGTAAAGCTGATTGGGTGTAATTGGATTGAGGACTCCAGGAGTTGTAATTGAGGGCAGAAGGGTGGACTGGGAGTTCAGAACGACAGGGAAAATATTCAACTTTTAGGCTGAGAAAGATAATGCACAGGCTAACAGAGAGTTCTCTCTATTGAAGTAGTACCAGCATTCAGTGGCTCTCTCCTGTGGTTTGAAATCAGAGGTCTTCAGTTCACTGCTCACTGGTAGAGAGCACACAGTGAGCCACTGTCTTAGGGAAGGTTATGTACTGTGATCCTCCTTTGGATAGGTTTTGTATCTGAAGTTTGTTTCCTAGGAGTTGCAGCTTGTCTCAGAAGGGATAATGTGTACTCATTAAACTTCTCTTTAAGCTCAGCTCCCTACCCTCAGCTTTTTTGGGATCATTCTGACCATTATGTCTCCCTCTGGACAGGAGCCTCTGTTGAAAGCTGGCCTCACTTGGCCATATTACCTATTCCCCAACAAATCAGTGTGTTAAAAGGCATCTTTACTTGCATGTTTATTGTGGTACTATTCACATAGCCAAGATATAGTATCAACCTGCAAGTCCATAACTGAAAGATGAATAAAAAATGGTATATGTCTACAAAATTATATACTATTCATCCACAAAAAGAAAAATTCTATATTTTTAAATAACATAAGGGAACTTAGAGAACATGGTAATTAAAATAAGACATATGCCTCGTAATCTTGGTATCCAAACAATTTGCACTTACTCAAGTAAAGAGAAGAATGGTGGCACAGAGAGAATTTTAGGAAAGAATGGGCTTGAGGACATGTTTTTTAAAAAATACTTGATTTCAGTTAGATAGAATAAATTTAAGACATTTATGTATTGCATGATGATTACAGTTAATGATGATGTACACAATTTTAAAATATGCTAAGATAGTGTTAGGTGTTCTTTATCAAAAAGGTTATAAGTATTTGAAGTAAAGCTTTTGTTAATTAGCTACAGTTAAAGATTAGACTATATATACATACATATATATTAGATTAGAAGATATATATATATACACATATATCTTCTATATATGTGTATATATATATATGTCAATGTCAAAATGTTACATTTTACAAATTGAATATATATGTTTTCTGGCAATTTAAATAAATAAAAATTATTGAAGTATATAACAATGTTCCAAATACTGAGGCTGAGTCTTTGTCACAAACTTAGCTGAGAAGTATCAAACATATATCATTTTAGTGCTGGTTTTTGTCATTTCATTTTTCAGTCATAAGCAAAGGAACTGTGATATTTATCAGCACATTTAGGATCCAGCAAAAAACATGAGAGAGGCCATGTGCTTTAAAGCTTTTATTTTGTGTTCAAGTCACTGACATTCCTGGTGCTTATGGTTATGGTATGGAATATGGAGGTATGTAGTGCTTACTATTATATCTTTAGTCACTGCAAACACAGAAAAAAAGATAGCATCTAAAATTACTGATAAAATTTTCAATTAAAAACCTTCCATGATTCCTAACATTCCTCTACAGAGAATGACCAAAGCCTTAGCCACAATTTCTTAGTAAAGTATCTCAAGAATGGAAGAAAAACTATCCAATGTACTCATCCCTACTATGAAACTAATTTATGGCTTTCATATGATGCTACGAATATAGGGAAGAGAAAGACGGAGGGGAGAAGGGAGGATGGACGGCGGGGGGTGATTGGTAGGATTACACCTATGCTGCATCTTATATGGGTACATGTGAAACTTATTAAATGTAGAATATAAATGTCTTAACACAATAACTAAGAAAATGCCAGGAAGGCTATGCTAACCAGTGTGATGAAAATATGTTAAATGGTATATAAAACCAGTGTATGGTGCCCCATGATTGCATTAATGTACACAGATATGATTTAATAATAAAATAAATAAATAGTCTATGAAATACAAAAAAAAAAAGAAAAAAAAAACCATGGACAGTGCGGTGCAACCACTGAAATAAAAAAGATGAAACAATGTAATACAAATTTGCTAAGACTACAATAAACAGAGATTGAATAGTATAATTCACAGACATGTTATTTTCTAAAACTAAAAAGATACACCCAAACAGATGATATGTTGGAATCATATGTTGTACTACATATTTAATGATAATTAAACTCAAACTTCTTCACTTACCATAAACCATCTTTCAAAATTCTTATGTTTATTATGCAGTGATTGTCATAAGCATAACATGGTTATGTATGCTTTACTTCTTTTTTCATTTTTATCACACTATGTATTAGGATAAAATAAATATACTACTGAGTCCTGATTTAAGTCTATGGCATTCACAATCATTTATTTTTATACTTTCCTGAAGACTTTTATTTTAAAAGACATTAAATCACACTGACTTCTATTAGGTAATCAGAATGCTGAATTTATAAAATGTAAATGGCCTCAAATTGTTTGGGTCAAAATAATTTTTATCAAATGAAAAATTTCTAAGCTTCTGGGAAATTTTAGAGTACTGTGAGAAATTTCACCTAGTATATAGAACAGGGGGAAAGTTGTAGCCATATTACTAGAAAAGAAGCCTGACTGTGACACATATGTAGCTGGTATTGAAGAAAGATAAATAGAAATAAACTGGGGATAATTACAAAATTGATGATACAGAATTTCCAGTTATAAATTTAGAGAATTTGTTGAGGTGAATTTGCCCTCTCTTGACATGTGAATCAAGGCTATTTATTTGCCTTGGAAATTGTTAATCTCTTAGCTATAGTTGCAAACTCCTCCAGATATATTTACTGCTAAATATTAGGCATCTATTACTTACCTATTAATAGGCTATATTTGTTCCCCAAACTCAAATTTTAAAACAACTTCATGATTTATGAAGACTTCCTAGTATTTAACTGGACAAACTAGCCTAATAAAATCACTATACTCAACTATGTCAATGACAAACACTGTAAGAAACACTCACCAAACCAAAAATGACTTAAATAGAATTGCCTAATTTAGAGGAAAAATATAGAATGCACTGAAGGACTGAAATATAAGTTAATACCCTGTGGAGTTACTTTCAGTTTCAAATTATTTCATGAGCACCTTTAAATGTTATAAAAATTATTGTTTTACTCCTTGAGCAGGGCATATAAAGAACACTTCATAAACTTTGAAATAAGAAAATTGTGTGTTAAATTAGACAAGAGTAATCACTACAAACAGAAAACTTGCATGGAGGAGATTCTGAGCCAGAGTCATAAGATTTTAGAAGAATGAACTGAATGTAGGGCATGAAAGAAATATTTACTTTCAGAAACTTAAATGTTTCTAGTTCATCAGCATATTATCAACACTTTTTAAAATATCTTTTTTCCCAATATATTTGTTTTTCTTTAGAAGTTGGTATAAAACCAAATTGACAGAAAAATAATTAATTTTTCTATAATTCTGTTACATGTAAATATTTTCTTTAGAGTAATATATTTGTATATTTACTTACAAGTAAGTAAAAAATGTGTGTTTCACAAACCTGTGAGGTAACATATTCAAAGAAAAATATAGGATAGACTCTTATAAATAGTCATTTGGGGTTCATAAATGTATGGAATTTTATTATACTAGGAATCTTTATTTCAATCACTAAAGCAACAATGTAACTTTAAAAAGTAAGAAAACTTTAACCTATGGGAACATTATTCTTCTAAGTATTTGAAATGTAAAGCAGCTGGCAAAATAGATCACAAGACATGCTATTTTAGTATGTAACCCAATAGCACATTCTTATTATTCATTACCTACAACTTGGAGTAAGATATAATAGGTTAATGTTGGTTCAAAATAGTACATCATTCAATCTATAACACTCAACACATTAAAAACATTTTTGTGAATTTAATAACACTGATTTCGCATCTAATCTAAAAAAAAAAAAAAAAAACCAAATCCAGTGTATTTTATTAGACTAATGCACATGTCCTAAAATGATTTACTTCTAAAACGGTAATTGTTTTACCTTCTCATCATAATGCAGAAAAATATTATCAGGTAATACTATTTCATGAATCATTTACAATACTTTTTTGGTGTCAAGCATAAAGCACGTCTCTGCTTCATAATATAACATTTTAGTATTTTCAAGTTTCTAAAAATGTACACAAATATTGACCACATAATATATAAAAACCTCTAATAGTTCTAATGTAGCAAAAGTTAACCATACATTTTCAAATAAACACTGGAAATAAAAGCAATAGCATTGCTGCATTGTGAGTTAAATTACGTCAATACCTGCTTGTCAAAAATAGAAAAAAGTATTATATTTTTAGCTTAACCATGATCAAAAAAAGCATACTTTACATGTAATTATGACAGCAAGAAAATTTAGCTCCGCTTTTTAAACTTAAAATCAATTACCAAAGTATTTGAACCAGATTAGTTACTGTAATCAATAATCTTGTTTAGCATCATATGTGAATGTCTTAGTGCCTTAGAGCATTCTACTGTGAATCCCCTGTTATTTCTTTAGACTAGATTTTTTATTAGTTTTTGTTCAACTTATTTCACCAGTATTTTAAAATATAAATAATTTGTTGTTTTCTAAGGTATATTATTTGCACAAATATTTTACCACATTTACATTTGTTAAATTTCTAACAAAATAATCTGATTTTAAATAATTTCTCAGGCAACTCTGGTATGTACAATAAAATCTGTGATGTAATAAAAATTATTTCCCCACTCTACATTTTTATTGTTGTCTTTCAGTATCTGCACTCATGTTCATGCTAATGTTAATACTTGAAGAAAGCTTTTTTTGTTTTTGCAATCATTATATTTACTTTTATCTAATATGAGTTCTTTGATGTTGAGTAAAGTGAGTAGTTATTGAAGACTTTGTCACATTTTCTACATCTATAACAATTTTCTCTGGCATAAATTCTTCTGTGTAGAGTTTGGTGTAAACACCTCTTGAAGGTATTATTACATTCTTCACATCTGTAGAGTTTCTGTCCAGGTTGAATTAGCTTATGTGCTGTAAGTAGACTTCTTAAAGAGTATGCCACATTATTCACATTTGTAGGATTTGTCTCCAGTGTAAATTCTGTGCTGTAATAGTTGAGCACTGGTTAAAGGCTTTGGCACATTACTCACATTTGTAGGGTTTCTCTCCAGTATGAATTCTCTTATGACTTGTAAGATCTGAGCATTTGTTAAAAGCTTTGCAACATTCTTCACATTTGCAGGGTTTCTATCCAGTGTAAATTCTCTTATGTATTTAAAGATCTGAGCATGCATTATAGGCTTTGCCACATTCTCCACATTTATGGGATTTCTATCCTGTATAAATTATCTTATGTCTTGTAAGATGTGAGCACTGGTTAAAGGCTTGGCCACATTTTTCACATTCGTATGGTTTCTCTCCAGTATGAGCAGTTGTTAAAGGCTTTGCCACATTCTTCACATTTGTATGGTTTCTCTATAGTATGAATTCTCTTATGTCTTGTAAGAGCTTAGCAGTGGTTAAAGGCTTCCCACATTCTCACATTCACAGGGTTTCTATCCCATATGAATTCTCTTATGTCTTGTAAGATGTGAGCACGGGTTAAAGGCTTGGCCATATTCTTCATATTTGTAGGGTTTCTCTCCAGTATGAATTCTCTTATGTCTTGTAAGAGCTGAGCAGTTGTTAAAGGCTTTGCCACATTCTTCACATTTGCATGGTTTCTCTCCAGTATGAATTCTCTTATGTGTTGTAAGAGCTGAGCAGTGGTTAAAGTCTTTGCCACATTCTTCACATTTACAAGGTTTCTCTCCAGTGTGAGTTCTCTTATGTGTTGTAAGATGTGAACAATGGTTAAAGGCTTTGCCACATTCTTCACATTTATAGGGTTTCTCTTCAGGATGAATTCTCTTATGTGGCACAAGAGATGAGCCTCGATTAAAGGCTTTGTCACATTCTTTGAATTTGTAGGGTTTCTCTCTAGTATGTATTCTCTTATGTCTTGTTAGATCTGAACACTGGTTAAAGGCTTTGCCACATTCTTCACACATGTAAAATTTCTCTCCAGTATGAATTCTCTTTTGTGTTGTAAGAGCTGAGCACTGATTAATGGCTTTGCCCCATTCTTCATGTTTGTAGGGTTTCACTCCAGTATGAAAGGACACAAAGAGAAATGGATACTAAAAACAGAGCACTGGTTGAAAGTTTTACCACATTCTTCACTCTTATAGTGGTTCTGTCTTGTGTTAACTTCCTTATCTTCAGAAAGATTTGACTTGTCATGAAAGGCTATGTTACATTTGTTTCTTTTGAAAGTTTTCTTTCTTGTATGTCTTACCTTACACCTACTTAAATCTGTAGATTTACTAATGACCCACATACATTTATTACCTTGAATGTTTATACCTTGTGTCCTATGTGTAGCTCACATATTTTGGGTTAGTTCATTATAACACAGTTTCTGCCCCTTTCACTCACTCATTCTTTCCAAGTCATTTATTAGGTGTAAATTTTCAAGGCCATACCTTCCATATTTTGGCATTATTCCTTTTAGGACTGAATCCATTATATCTTTCTCTGGCAAAAAGTCCTGGGTGTAGTGAGAAGACAATTCTAAAAGAATTGAAAATAACAATTTATGTCACTTCTGAAAGTCAGTAAAATACATTTCACCTGGCCTTCTGTGGCTTTTCATGAGACTGATTTCTGTCTTCCTTAAAAATATGTAACACTCAGGCCATGCCTATGGCTCAGTGGGTAGGGTACTGACTTTATATACTGAGGATTGTGGGTTCATACCTGGCCCAGGACAAACTGCAACAAATAATTCTCTGGTCATTGTGGCAGGCACCTGTCATCCCAGCTACTCGGGAAACTGAGACAAGAGAATCACATAAATCAAGGAGTTCGAGGTTGCTGTGAGCTGTGTAACTTCACAGGCTTTTACAGAGGGCAATAAAGTGAGACTCAGACCCCCTACACACACACACAGAAAGTAACTCTCCTTTTTAGATATGAAAATAACAAATAACTGTGGTATTATAATAATGCATTAAACATTTAAAATTGTGCTATAAAATATGAAAGACCAAAATATTTTGTATGGAACTGAAGTTCAGTACCATGTTGTTAACTGAAGTTACGTTGTACCATGTTAAGTTGTACCATGTTGTAATCCAAATGATTACTGGAAATTCTCATGATAAATATAAAGAGTATTTACAGAAATATAGGAAAGAAAATGTGAAAGGCTAGTATGTCTCTAAAAGTCAATGAGACACAAAGGACACAAAGAGAAAACAAGAGGGTCGTGACATCTACAGGAATCAATTAATTACTACTTTTTAAAAATTATATAAAATTGATGTATGAGATGTTCCACTTAAGAGGCATACATTGAATAAAGGAATTAAAAATTCAATTATATTGTGTACAAGGCTCTCAACTTCATGTCTAATAAAAACAAAATATTAAAACTGACAGCATAGAAAAAAATATCAAAAAAGATGTTAATAGGAAAGAGCAGAAAAGGTCACAATTATGGTAGGCACATGATATTTTATGTCAATAATATTACATTTTATAAAATATACTTTATTTAATTATTGTTTTTGAGACAGAGTCTTACTATGTTGCTCTTGGTAGAGTGCTATGGCATCACAGATCACAGCAACCTACAACTTTGGGCTGAAGCGATTCTCTCACCTCAACCTCCCAAGTTGCTGTAACTACAGGTGCCTACCACAACACCCAGCTATTTTTGTTGCTGTTGTTGTTGTTCCAGTTGCCATTATTTAGCAGTATCTGGGCCAGGTTCGAACCCGCCAACCTTGGTGTATGTCTGGTTCCCAAATGACTAAGCTATGGGTGCTGAGTCTACAAATACACTTTAAATACAGTCAGAAAAGACAAAGACCATTAAATATTAAAAGAATCATTCACTTGGAACTAAAAATGTTCATATATATATACATATATATGTATATACATGTATACATATATGCTGTGTTTATATATACATTTATGTATGTGTATACACATATATACATACACATATGTGTACATTTATACATATATGTATACATATATACATGTATATACATATATCTTTCTCTTGAATGAAAATTCACAAATATGTAAAGAAAACATTGACATAATTATAGCAAGAAGGATCTATATACTAGGCTATTTCAACATTCTACTTTCAATAACAAATAATACATTCTTTCAGATGACTAATAATAAAACAGAGGATTTGAAAGTACTATAAAACAATGAGTTTCAATAGGTGTATAGAGACACAGAACAGAAGAATATACAGTCTTCTCAATAGCTCATGAAATACTTTTCTGGAAAGACCACCTGTTCTGTCATTAACAATCCTTAGGCAATTTTAAACATTGAAATCCTTTTTATTTTTTATTAAATCTTTTGTACTTAGAGTATACATACATATATGAAATTATGGGATTCAATTTGCTGATTATTTGTACAAATCAGAGTACTTACGTCCTACTAATTAATATAACCTTTACCTCATTTACCCAATTACAGTGTTTAGACATTTGTGTTATCTTGTATTTGCAATGTGCTCCATAGTTGTGATCCCCCTATTAACCCTCCCTCGATCAACCCACCCCTCCTTTCCCTCTCCCTCCGCTTACCCCCTTTATCCTAGTCTATAGTTGTGATTAATCTTTCATATGAAAGTGTGATTGATTATAAATTTTTATCATAATACCGAGTACATTGGATTTTTTTTCCATTTGAGATACATTACTAAGAAAAATATTTTCCAACTCCATCCATGTAAACGTAAAAGAGGTAAAGTCTTCATTTTTTAATGCTGCATAGTATTCCATGGTATACATATACCATAATTTGTTAATCCATTAGTTTGATGGGCACTTGGGCTTCTTCTATGACTTGGCAATTATGAATTGAGCTGCAATGAACAATCTGGTACAAATATCTTTGTTATCAAATAATTGTTGGTCTTTTAGATATACACATAGAATAGGAATTGTAGAATCAAACAGAAGGTCTACAGTTAGATCCCTGAGTGTTCTCCAAACTTCCTTCCAAAAGGAACGTACTAGCTTGAATTCCCACCATCAGTGCAGAAGTGTACCCATTCCTCCACATCCATGTCAACATGTGTAGTTTAGGGATTTTGTGATGTGAACTACTCTTACGGGAGTTTGATGGTATCTCAGAGTGGTTTTGGTTTACATTTCTCTAATGATTAAAGAAGATGAGCATTTTTTTCATGTTTTTATAGGCCATGCACCTGTCTTCTCAAGAGAAGTTTCTGTTTGAGACTCTTCCCCACAAAAAAATGAGATTATTTTTCTTTTCTTATCAGTAAGTTTGAGTTCTCTGTGGATTCTGGTTATTAGATCTTTGTTATAAATATAACTTGCAAAAATCCTCTCCCATTCTGAGGGCTATTTGCTTTACTTAGTGAGTTCAGACTTCAGACTACACTATAAATCTATAGTGATCAAAACAGCATGGTACTGGCACAAAAATAAAGAGGTAGATATATGGAACAGAATTGAAAACCAAGAGATGAACACAGACACTTATTTCATTTTTGATAAGCTTGTCAAAAACATAGATTGGGGGAAAGATTCCCTATTTAACAAATGGTGCTGGCTGAATTGACTGGAAACTTGTAGAAGAGTGAAACTGGACCCATACTTTTCACTTCTAACAAAAATTGACTCTCACTGAATAAAAGACTTAAACTTAAGACACAAAACTATAAAAATTCTTGGAGAGTGTGTAGGGAAAACACTTGAAGAAATTGGCCTGGAAGAATATTTTATGAGGAGGACCCCCCAGAGAATTGGAGCAATACTAAAAATATATTACTGGGATCTGATGAAACTAAAAAGCTTCTGTACTCCAAGAACACAATAAGTAAAGCAAGTAGATATCCCTCAGAATGGGATAGGATATTTGTAGATTATATTACAGACAAAAGTCTAATAACCAGAATCCACAGAGAACTGAAACTTATTAATAGGAAAAGAAGAATAATATCATTTCTTTGTGGGGAAGAGTCTCAAACCAAAGCTTCTCTTGAGAAGACAGGTGAATGGCCTACAAACACATGAAAAAAATGCCCATCATCTTTAATCAGAGAAATGCAAATCAAAACCACTTTGAGATATCATCTAACTCCAGTAAGAGTAGTCCACATAAAAAAAACCCAAACTACAGATGTTGGTGTGGATGCAGAGAAAAGGGAACACTTTTGCACTGCTGGTGGGAATGCAAACTAATACGTTCCTTTTGGAAAGACGTTTGGAAAACACTCAGGGATCTAAAAGTAGACCTCTATTTGATCCTGCAATTAGTCTACTTGGAGTATATACAAAAGGCCAAAAATCACTTTGCAACAATGATATTTGTACCAGATTGTTCTTTAGAGCTCAATTCATAATTGCCATCATATGGAAGAAGCCCAAGTGCCCATCGGCCCATGAATTGATTAATAAATTTTGGCATATGTATACCATGGAATACTGTGCAACCTTTAGAAAATGTGAAGACTTTAACTCTTTTATGTGTACATGGATGGAGCTGGAATATATTTTTCTTAGTAAAGTATCTAAATAATAGAAGAAAAAGTACTCAGTCCTTGTTTGAAACCAATTTTTGATTACTCACACTTTCTTATGAAAGAGATCACAACATCACAACTATAGCCCAGAAAGAAAGAGAGAAGTGGAGAAAGAAGGGGGAGAGATGGAAATAAGTTTGATAGAGGGAGGGTAAATGGAACACACCTATGGAGCATATTGCAAAGGGTACAAGTCAAATCTATCAAGTATAAAAAATAAATTTCTTAACACAATAATTAAGTAAATGAGGTAGAAGCTATATGAATTAGTTTTTTGTAAGCACTTCAAATTATGTAAAAAATCAACACATTGAATCCCACAAAGGCATAAATGTATTCATGATCTATGTGTATATGACTTAATCAAAGGGGGAAAAAAAGAAGAAGAAAATGATTAGATTTCTTGAACAAAATAATAATAAAAAACTGGGATACTGTAAAAGGCAATTCTAACAGGGAAATTTCTAGCATTAGATGGCTTTATCTAAAAAACAGAATGAGATCACGCTAACAACCTAATGGGCCATCACAAGCAACAGGCAAAGAAAGAACAATCCAATCTAAAACCATGGAAAATAAAATTAATAACCAAAATGAGAGAAGAACCAAACGAAATTTAAAAAAAAATCATTCAGAAGATCAGTGAAATAAAATATTGGTTCTTTGAAAAAATAAAATCAATAAATAATTGGTCAGATTTACCATAAATAGAATAGTAAGATATATAATAACCTTGATCAGAAATGAAAGATGGGAAATAACAGATGCAATGAAAATACACAAAATCCTCAACAATTACTACAAAAAATTCTATGCTCAGAAATTCTGAAAATGTAGAGGAAATGGATGAATGCCTGGAAGGACACCACCTTCCTAAACTCTTCCAGAAAAATTATAAATTTTGCATAGACCTATATCTGGCACTGACATTACATTAAAAATACAGGTACTAACATTACATTAAAAATACAAAATCATCCAAAAAAGTAAAGCCCCCAACCAGATGGTTTCACACCAGAATTCTTACCAAATATTTATTGAGGAACTAGTTCCTGTATTGCATAATCTACCAAAACATAAAGAAGAAAGTTATCCTTCTTAACACATTCCAGAAAGAAAATATCACCTTGATTCCCAAAGAAGGACAGAACCCAATAAATGAGGACAGTTGTAGCCAATATCATTATTAATAATAAATATTAAGAGAGAAATATACAGTAAGTTTGTTATATGTAAGGATGCAACTACACATTAAAAAACATATACGTTATGATCAAGTAGACTTTATCTCAGGGATGCAAGATTGGTTCGAAATAAGCAAATAAATAAATGTAATTCACCACATAAAGAACATCAAAAACAGGCTTGACACCCATAGCTCAGTGGTTAGGGCACCAGCCACATTCACTAGGTATGGTGGGTTTGAATCCAGCCCAGGCCTACTAAAACAATAACAACAACAACAACAAAAAGTGGGGTGTTGTGGTAGGCACTTGTAGTTCCAGGTACTTGGGAGGCTGAGGCAACAGAATCACATAAGCCCAAGAATTTGAGGTTGCTGTAAGCTGGGATGATACGACACTCTCTACTTTGTCTCTCAAAAAAAAAAAAAAAGAATATGAAAAGACCATATGATAACGTCAACTGATGCAGAAAAAGCATTTGACAAAATCCAGCATTGTTTTCTGACAAGAATAGTTAAGAATACAGGCATAGATGGGACATTTCCAAAAGTGATAGTGACCATCTAAAACCAACCCACCATCCCAATATCATATTAAATGGAGCAAAACTGAAGAAATTTCGACTTAGAACTGAAATCAGACATGGATGCCCACTGTTATTACTGCCATTAAATATAATGCTGATAGCCCTAGACAATGTAATCAAGCAAGAGAAGATCAAGGGTTTTCAAATGGGGAATGTGAAAGTCAAAGTATTGCTCCTTTTGGATGACATGATCTTATACCTGGAAAATACCTGGGACTCTACTATGAAGATATTAGAGGAAATAAAAAAAATACAGGAGTGCCTTGATGTACAAAGTCAAAGTCCAAAAATTAGTAGCCTGTATGAGATGCCAGTAATAGGCTAAGAATCAAATCAAAGACCTAATGCCATTCACAGTAGCTCCAAAGAAAATGAAATACCTTGGGATATATCAACAAAAGACATAGAGGATCTCTATAAAGAAAACTATGAAACACTAAGAAAAGGAATAACAGAAGACATTAACAAATGAAAGAACATACCATGCTCCTGTTTGGAACAAATTGACTTTGTTAAAATGTTCATACTACCCAATGTATCTGCAGATTTAACAAAATTCTCATGAAAGCACCAATGTCATATTGAAAAAGTAGTACTTTTTTATATGGAATCAGAAAAAAAGAACCCCATAAGCCAATATCATTCTTGGATATAAAAATAAATCTAGAGGCATCATGCTACCAGACTTCAGGTTATACTACAAGTCTATAATGATCAAAACAGCATGACAGTAGCACAAAAATAGAGATATTCATCTATTAAATAAAATACAGAACCTAGGGATGAATCCAGTCACATATCACCATTTGATGTTTGATAAACCAAACAAAAACATGTACTGGGGAAAGGAATTTCAATTTAATAAATTTTTCTAGGAAAACTTGCTAGACACATGTGGAAGACTGAATTTAGACCAGCATTTCTCATCACTGACAAAAATTGAGATCTTCTGGATAAAGATTTATATTTAAGACATAAAATCAAAAACTCTAAAAAACAGTTGAGAAAAACTCTCAATAAAAATTGACCTGGGAATAGATTTTATGAAGAAGATCTTTTCAGCAATTGCAGAAACATAAAAAGTAAATACATGGTGTATGATCAAGCTAAAAAGCTTCTGCACAGATAAGGGTAACACAACTAAAGACAAGAGAAAGACTTCAAAATGGGAGAAGATATTTGCACGCTATGAATCTGACAAAGAGCTGATAACTAGAAACTACAGAGAACTCGAATTAATCAACAACAACAACAACAACAAAAACCCAAAACTGAAAAAAAAATATTTATAATGTGGCAAGAGACTCAAATAGAAACTTAACTGAAGATGATAGTTGAAAGGCTAACAAACACAAGAAAAAATACTCATCATCGCTAACAATCAGAGAACTGCAAATCAAACACCTCTAGAGATACTGCCTAACTCCAAAGAGTAGCCCACATCATAAAATACCGAATCTTCAGATGCTGGCCTGGTTGTGGAGAGAAGGGAACACCTTTGCACTGCTAGTGGAATTGCAAACTAACTCACCTTCAATGAAAAGAAGTATGAACTGTTTAACACAGTTTATGAAACTAGTGTATGATGCCCCATGATCATATCGATGTGCACAGCTATGATTTAATAAAAAATAAAAATAAAAAAAGAAAAGTATGAAGAACTATCAAATAACTAAAAAAAAATTTCATTTGATCCCATAACCCTATTACTAAGTATCTACCCAGATGAAAAACAATCATTTTACCACAAGGACATTTATATCAGAATGTTTATTGCAGTTCAGTTCAGTTCACAATTGCCAAGACATGGAAACAACCCAAGGGCTCATCAACTCCTGAATTGGATTTTGTTCTTGCACCAACAAACTGTGGTACATGTATACTATGGAGTACTATTCAGCTATAAGAAAAAATGGAGACTATATTTTTTGTGTTTATTGGGATGGAGTTAAAACATAGTCTTCTTAGTAAAGTATTACAAGGATATAAAATTATAAAGTGTCAGTGTATAAAAAAGCACCATTTACTGAACTTATTACAAGATTACATGGCATATAGATAATACAGAGCCATGTCCCATTGGAATAAAATAAATCTCCAGTAATTAACCCCTGAGAAATGGAGGTCTTTATATTATCTAAAAAGGAATTAAAAATAAACATCTTAAACATGCTCTATATTCAAAAACAAAACAGAGAATAGAATCATCAAAATGATGTCTGAAGAAATTGAGATATTAATGGAGTGATAAAAACTGTTAAATTGTAGAGCTGAAGAATGTAACTGAGTTGAAATATTTACTAGAGATGTACAATAGCAGAATTAATTAAGCAGCACAAACACAAAAATTAAGACATTTTTTAAACATATTGACTCATGGAAGCAAAATTTTAAATAAGAAAACTGAAAGTGGAGATAGATTTACTAGACACAATCAAGTTGATCAATATATCTAATAAAGGAATCCTGGAAGGGGAATATAGAGGGAGAATTACAGAAAGGCTATTTGGGAAATAAAAGAGCTAAGAATTTCTCAGATTTCAAAGCGATAAAACAAAAAAAATCTACCAACTAAGAATCCTTGGCCTGGGAAAATTTTACTTCAGAAACAATAAAAATAAAAATAAAAATAAAAATAAAAATAAAATTTTCTCAAAACAAAAAATGTTTATGATGTTTTTCTCTACTAGAAAAGTCCTACAAGAGATTCCACTATATGAAAAAAAAATGAAATAATATTGGGTAGTGTACATGAACACAAAAGATTCCTTTATAAAAGAAAATTTATGCACAGATATAAAATTCTCTACTATCATAATGATGGTCAATAAAACCCTCAAAATTCTGCTACTGAATTAAAAAACATAAATGTGCAAAGAATTGTTAACATATGCACAAATATAAAAACTTTTACTTTGTGACATTAATAACAAAGTATGTGATATAAAAAACTTCCAAGAGGAAGTTTACCTTCCTTCTAAAAAGGTATATTTTTTCTATTTACTTGCAGTTAAATTGTTATGAGATTTAAATATATTGTTTTAACTTAGAGATATTTTATGTAGTTTCTAAATCTCAAGGTGATCACAAAGAAAACACCTATAGGAAATCTGCAAAAGCAAATGAGAAGATAATTAAACCATTCCATTGCAAAATCAACAAAACAAAAATGAAAACAATGGGAGATGAGAGAGGAAATGAGAAAAATTGTATCTTAGCGGGCACATGGAAAACAAAAAAAGAATGACAAAAGTAAATTTGTTTTTTTAAATATAGATTAACCTTTGTAATGAAAAACAAAATTGATGTACAGATTTTTAAAAAGCAAACAAACAAGACTCTACAATTGGCCACACATTAAATATTCCCTTTATCTCTTAAGTGTCAAGTAAGCTGAAAGTAATAAGATAAAAAAATCTATGGAAGTAATCAGGAGTGGGTGGGATGCTCATAATTAAACAAAATACAGGCTGGGCATGTTGGTTCACTCCTGTAATCCTAGCACTCTGGGAGGCCGAGGCAGGTGGATTGCCTGAAATCACAGGTTCAAAACCAGGCTGAGCCAGTGCAAGACCCCATCTCTTAAAGACAAAATAGTGGATCATTGTGCCAGGCACCTGTAGTCCCAGCTACTTAGGAGGCTGAGGCAAGAGAAACTCTTGATTCAAAGAGTTTGATGTTGCTGTGAACTAAGATGCCACAGCACTCTACTAGGGGTAACAAAGTGAGAATGACTCCAAAAAACAAACAACAAAAAAATACACTTTAATTCAAAACTACTAAAAGAGACAAATATTGATAGTATATAATAGTAAAATGGGTCCATTTAGCAGAAATTTATAACACACAATACAAAGATACACAAATGAAATACATGAATATATAAAATAAACACATATGTATATATATATATATATATATATATATGTGTGTGTGTGTGTGTGTGTGTGTGTTTATGTATATATACACACACACATACACACAGAGTGTGGACAGAAATGTAGCCGTATATATTTAGCAACACAATAATTGTAAGAGACTTTAAGACCTCACTTTAAATAATGAATAGAAATAAGATAGGAGATCAAGAAGAAAACAGAAAGCTTGAAAAAAATTCTAGACTTGTTAGACCTAAGAGCAGTATATTATACAATATTCTTAATCATACTTGGCAAATTGTGTTAAGACACATAACAAGTGTTATTCAGGTGAAGAAGACTAAAGTTATACAATATACCTTTTTCTGATCAAAATGGAATGGAACTAAAAACCAAAGCATAATAAAAACTGGCAGATTACAACAATGTGGAAATTAAATGAACTCTTAAACCCCTTCTTAATCAAGAGTCAGATAATATTGTATTGTTCAGAAGTTAATACTGTGCACAACAATAAACAAATTAAATTCAATGTCTTTCAAAATTCCAGGGGGAGGGGAAAGATTAACTAAAGAGAAACCATTTGCAGACCACCCAGAAGGGAAGGTAGGGTTTCATATCAGGACAAGGGAAGAGGAAATGCAGCTCAGGTTGAGAAAAGCACTAGAGCCTTCCAGGGACCTCACAGAGGAAAATTAAAAAGCAGAAAAAGAAGATGAAGAAAAGTAGATTGTCATGGATCAAACACAGAGAGACTTAGAGCCCAGTGAAGGAATAAGGGGGGATGCATTCTGCTTCTTATACTCTTTCAGTGTCCACTGGACTGCTTACTTTCTTTGAGGTTTTTCCACCCAATAAGCCCAAGCACTGGGGTAAGCACAGAATAGTCAGGAAAACATGCCTGATCTCAGAGCTTGGGCATTTCACATGCAGTGTCCCCCCAAATAGACTGACTTAAGAGGCCAGAGAACTTGCTTTCTTCCATTCAGGCTCTTATATCACCTCATCCTTTTCCCACCCACTGCAGCTGACAAAGAAGTTTGAGTCAAGAATTTGGTATATGGCTATCTATCCCCAACTGCTGCATCCTGCTGTTTGTGTTTTCCACAGAGACTGGGACCTACATCATTCACCTTGAGAAACTTCAGGGGCCAAGGGCACCTCATATGGGAACTCCTTGTCTTCTAGCATTTCATAGATATGAACATCATTAGGTCAGACATGCAGGCAAGATGCCATAACCCTGGGCTCCAGTAGGTTGGGGGAAACACAGTTAGGAGGACTGCGAGATAAACTTCGGGAGTTAGGAAGCCCACATGAACAATCTGATGGAAGAACACGGTGAGGGACTGAAACATGGTGTTTTGGAATAGTCCCATAGCCCTGCTGGAAAGTTGGAGGAGGGTGGGTCCTCTGTTAGGCGAAGCTCCCAGCCCAGGGTGACATAGCAAACAAGCATTCAGCCCCCCCCCCACCATAAGGAGCCCTCTTGATCTGGACAGGCTTGCCTCCAATCAGCTCCCCCTAGCAACCATGGAAATACAACTGAGCCCTGCTGAGGCTTTCCAAGCCTTCCAGGTTCATGCAACTGAACCATGGTTTGCTTTGCCTCTACACCCACCTCCGCCATAGTGGAGAACAAACGTCATTCTGGGAGATATAATGACCATCCTAAAGCCTGGGCATTCAAGTGCTGCACCCAAGGATTAAGCTTACCAGAGGTACAAAATAAAATTGTGACTGTTGGCCCTTCCTGCAAGAATCAACCATTGACAAAAAGAACAACTCCACAGTTCATTATAGCTCTACCAATTCAATCAAATATGGCATGGCTGTTTCTAATTCACAAGTTACATCCACTAACTTGAAGATTAAGCTGGGGGATGCAATGCAATTTGCACTATTAGAAGGAGGTGAAGACAGCAAAACAGAGGCAACCTGAGGAGATACAGTTTACCAAAAGAGAAACAAAGGTTACAGGCAGTGAAATCTATGAGGGGCCCTCTTCTTCCACTGCAGAACTCTGGGCTTATCAGAAGCTGCTCAGAGTCTATATAGACATTGCACTTGAGACCAGGTGCAAGGGAGATCTGGTGCCTGCGTATCCTATACCTTTGCCACTGATAATATCCTGATTACACTTGTACATGAAGCTAGATCTTCTCAGGACCCATCATCTAGTGGCACACTTAGCATCACCACTGCTGGGCTTGGGAAGGGACAGATACTCCATTGTGTTGATTCCTGTGACTGAGGGTTGAGCATTTCTTTTTCCCAGAAGACAAGCTGAAAAGAAGGGGGGCCTTAGATACTGCATCACTTGGTATCTTTGGATAACTGGTATGGGGTTTCTAGGTATGGGGAGAGAATGATGGCCGACCAACATCTCTGGCCCACCCATAGGTAAACTGGGCCACTTGGGAAAACCCCTGCCTGTATAACTGGGCATAAGCATTACACATGCTTGTAAAAACAGCCATGCATATAATGGCTGTGGCTCCCAAATTCCTCAGAGCAGTATCTAAAGCTTTAACTTTTCCCATGACTGAGGTTCTGCCCCTATAGCTGAATGAAAATAGCTGGGTATGAACTCCCATCTCTGAGGGCTAGAGATGTGTCTGAACCCTCCTAATGAGTAACCACCCCAAACATGGTGCCAGCAGAACTTCTCTTAGGTACAATACATCATTCAGAACTCCCAAGCACTGAGCAGCTCTCAGTCCTAAACTTGGATCAAAAGTTCCTCATCAGGAGACAAGTGTCTGTCATTTCTATTAACCTAGAACTGAGAGAAGAAAAATCAGATGAGAATAAACGAGCAAAATAACTATCAACAGTGAAAAGCAAAATACTTTGACACTAAAAGAAAATGCAATAGAATTATGGCAGTGAACTCCACCCACAAACTGCCAAAATGACAGATATTGAATTTAGAAATTGAATAGCAAATACAATGATTGTAATTAGAAAGAAAGTTGGAAACAACCATGTAGAAGATTAATAAAACAGTCAGGGAATCAATGAAAAATAGAAAAAGTCATTAGAGAAAGATAACATAAGAATGGATATCATAGAACGTAAGGAAATTGAAGAGTCAATTGAGGACAATTAATATTCAGTTTAAAGCCTTAACAATAGTTTGAACCAAGGAGAAGAAAACAACTTAGAGGTTGATTACAATGCTCTTTACACAAACCAGTAATTCAAAGAAGCCGAGAATAGTGTAAAAAAAATCTCAAACAATCATTAAGAGAGATGTAAGACTCTGTGAAGCAAACTAACATTTTGGTTATAGGTATCCCTGAAAATGAACAAGTTTTATTTGTAGATGGACGTTTTCTCTAGTTCTTGGGACTGTCACAGCTCTTAGAATATTTTACAAATTTCAGCTGAAATTTTTATCATGTATTACAACTGGCCCATGTGACTAGAATAGGAGAGAAAAAATGAAATGGCTGTTTGCTAATTTTTCTACTCCTGTTAAAAATGTCTAATGTAATGAAAATTTGAATAAACATGATTGATCAATGTGGTGAATGATTTGCAGTCCATTATCTGACATTCATAAGCCACTGTGCACTAGTCTTACAAGGTTTATGAGAGGAGGAAAAAATAATTCTTTATGCTTTTGCCCATTGTAATCTATACGGTCATTATTTAAGCTATAATTTATTTTTAAAATGACTGCCTCTTGGGAAGCTTCTTTTCTGTTCTAACACTTCTCTGTCTTAAAGGTGTATCAGGGCCTGTTAGGTTACTGACATTTGAATGCCTCTTTACTTCATTTTTTCATTTGAAGAAAAAAAAATGAGGCTTCTGTTATGCTTCTGACTTATAAAAATCTTTAATGATTTCTTGGTTTATTCCAAAGAAAAATGAGAAAAATGAGAAACAATCAAGAATCTTTTTCTCACCCGTTATCTCATTCCTGTTTGGTAATGGGATGGATTGGGGTGGGAATAAACTTTAATATCAGTGAAAATTTCAAATGTATAAAATAGTAAAAGGTTGCATTGTTTTGCTCATTTTGGGAAAAAGTCAATATAAATAGCATTTACAAATCTGCATGACCTGCCTGGTTATGGAATTTTTTCCTAGCAAGTGATTGCAGATGATTTTTGGGAAGTAGAAGATATTTTGCCAGCAAAGTAAGGATCTTTTTTCTCTTAGGTCAGACTAGCTTTTTGCTATATATATTTGTTAAATTACTTGTATGAATTAAATAAACTTATTTGTATCATAAAAAAAAAGGAATGGAAAACCTATTTAAGAAAATTATTAAGGAAAACATACTGGGCATTGCCAGAAATTTAGACACTCAGATACAAGATGGACATACACCACCATGAAGATTCATAGCAAATAGGTCAGTTCTAAGACACATAGTAATCAACATGATAAAAATCAAAATGAAGGACAAAATTCTGCAAGCAGCAAGATGGAAGCATCAAATAACAGACAAAAGAAAAACCATCAGGTTAACAATAGTCTATTAAGAACAAACCTTACAGCCTTAAGTCATCTTAAACTGAAGAACGACACCATATATTTTGTATCCATGCAAATGGAAATGAAAATAGAGTACGTGTAGCCATTCTCATAGTAGATAAACTTCACTTTAAGCCAACAGGGGAGCTGTATTCTTCCTTATTCCCAACATTTCACTGCAGGTCTTAGCCTCTGCATCCCTGCATTGCTCACCATTAAAACAACAATCTGGCTAGGCAGAGGCAAGATGGGTGATGGAAGCCAGCTTTTCACAGAGGCTGACATGCAGAAGGAGAGTTAAAGGACAGAAATTTAGCAAGTAACCTTGTGGATTAGAGCTGCACCAAGAGAGAAGGTTGAAGAATGCACATCAACCCTGCTGAAGTGAGCTGTGACCCCAAGAATAGAAACAAAAGGTACAGAATCCATCACCAAGCAGATGGGAGTCTCCTCCCCCATGAGAACAGCTCAGAGTACTCCAAACAAACAAGCAGGTAGAGTTCAAAAGTGCTCTTATTATATACCATGGGAGAGACTCTCTAAAAATTGGACCTACTTTCCCTACTAGTGTGCCATGGCACTCTCCTTCCAGGCATAAAACTGTATATATTCTCTACCTGAAATTCTGAGCTCCCAACACTCCCCTCCACTCTCACTCTGAGGTCTGGAAGCCTGTCCCTCAGGAGTCCAGATTCTTGGGTATTTTCTTGAGAGGTGTGGACAGGGCATGGACTGCTGCTAGTAAGTGCTGATTCTGTGGCATGGGAGTAAAGAGAAGACAGTCTGCTGAGAGGGAACCATACAGGAGTTGCAGTGCTCTGAGGCACAAAGCAGCAGACTCAGTGGCAACAATAGACCTCTCCCCTGAATATTATGGATTCATACCCCCTGTCTCTCTGGGCAACCAGAGGAGGCTGGGCATCTTCTCTGGTGGCAGCCGCCAGTGGAACAGATCTGGGACATAAATGCAGGCCCCGTGAGCAAAGGGTTTGCCTGAGGCGGTACTGGCATGGGTGGAGCATGGGGACCAGAATACGTATGC
>CAUYPK010163751.1:0-37179 GCA_963574355.1 Loris lydekkerianus
GAACTTCTCAGTGCCTGGTAATCCAGACCAGTGTTTCAACCTTTCTTATCTCACCATACACTTGAACCTATCGTTAAACTTCCACAGCACACTTCAATTATGTTGATCAAAAAATAAAATAAAATAAAAAAGCTAAAAAAAAATTGACTGCAGATTTCTTTTTTGTTTTGGTGAGCACATAATGTAACAGATACTTTTGGAAAAGGCAAATGGAGTTTCTTTCCAGCATATGCAAATGGACAGTTCTGTTCTTACTTTCATAAACAAATATAAAAAGTAAAAGGAAATTCTTTGAGGAATAGCTCATTTTGATACTACTACTTTTTTATTGTTTGTTTGTTTGTTTGTTTTTAGAGACAGTCTCACTTTGTTGCCCTCCATAGAGTGCTGTGGCATCACAGGTCACAGCAACCTCAAATTCTTGGGCTTAAGTGATTCTCTTGCCTCAGCCTCCCAAGTAGCTGAGACTACAGGCACCTGCCACAATGTCTGGCTATTTTTTGTTTGTTTATTTTATTTTGTTTTTTTTGTTTAGCAGGCTCAGACCAGGTTCAAACCCACCAGCCCCAGATCATATGGCTATCTACATTGAGCTATAGGTGCCACCCAGATATTACTACTTTTTAACTGCGCTGCTTTAATGATTCATTTTGAATCTATGGATTCTGATTTTAATAAAAATCTCATAAAATCAAATTGAGAAAACCTCTGTTTTTTCAAAATTATTTTATTTCTGTCTACAGCATTTTCCTCAATTTTTATTTCAAGTCAGGGATGCTTGGATAAAGAATATCAGTATATTTTAGTTACTACAAGCAGTAAAGTTTTCTCCTATCTTCCCTATGTGGCTGTTTTTTCCTTGTGCATCAGATCTGACATAAATTAAATTTTCAGGTTCCTCAAGCAAATATGCAAGTGTGTCTAAGTCAGGGGTGGGAAACCTGTAGCCATAAGGCCACAAGTGGTCTTCTAGGTCCTTAAGTGTGGGCTGATGATTAAATCCCCAGTTTACAGAACAAATTCCTTTCTTTTTATTAATATGCTTTTGTTCATATTCTATATTTTTATTTTGTTTTTTAAAGGACAGTATTTAAATATTGGAGAAAAAATGAATTTTAACAAAGTAATCCTCCAATATTGACTGGCATAATCAAAATATTAGTAAATGATGAGGGCTAACTTGATGGCTGCTCCTCTCATGATTCAGTTATCACTTCCCACACCTGACTTCCACCACTGTTTGAGAGGAATTTGTGAACAACTGAACACCTCAATGACATTTTTTAAATCTGTCTACTTAATGGCCCATTATGTCAAACAATACCAAGAGGACGCTAAAGGAAGAAAATAGATTTTTTAATGAGGATTTGGAACTGCATTATTATCATGCATCTGCTACAGATAATACAATTTCTTGCCTTGTGATTCTACAAATCAAGATAAAGAAATGTAATGCTCATCAGCATTATAGCATTCATACGGATCATAAATATCTTAAATTAGCAGGAAAGACACAAAACATTGTATTGTAGAAATCAAACCTGTAAGGCAAAAATATATATCTATGTTAATCGACCAGCTTGGCTGAATTCACTGATACTATCTACTCAGCAAAGGCTATATACTTCATTAGGGTCAAAACAGAAGATTTTCTTTGTTACGAAGAGTTACTTACTTTGAGCACTCTTGCAAACATAATATGGAGAACAGATATCTTCAACAAATTTCAAGACACAAACGCACTTGGGTAGAATCTTTATTCACAGATTTATTATGAATGCTCCTGAGACCAGGGTCAGGCCACTTTGTGGTCTGCCAAAAAGTACTACTGATATTGGGAAAGGATGTCAAAAGAAAGCAAAATTCAAGAGAAAATCACTTTCATTACATTGAGATTTTCCTTCTAGAGACACCTAAGGAAATTATAGGGTTTAGATTTCTCAGTAAAGGCAGCTATCTATGATTCAGGAATTTTTTGTGCATTAGTAAATCAATGGAAATCAATAATGAACAAACAAAGAGAAAAACAGGCCAAATTTTCCTGAATGCTCTGAGTGTGTAATGGTGTACTAGTCAGGGTTCTCTTGAGGTGGAGAAATGGTTGATCTACACATATATTTCCACAGGAATCTTTTGGGGCCATCTATGTGCTGATAATGGTGTTTCAGTCAACAATGGACCAAATATGGCTGCCAAATAACATGACAACTACAACCAAAAAAATAGCTGGACATTGTGATGGGTGCCTCCCAGCTACTTGGGAGGCTGAGGCAATATAATCACTTAAGCCCATGAGTTGGAGGTTGCTGTGAGGAGTGATGCCACAGCACTCTCCCAAGGGTGACAGCTTGAGGCTCTGTCTTCAAAAAAATATAAAGAATCTCAGAGATAGAGGACAAAGCTCTTGAGATAACTCAGATAGTGAAAGATGCAGGAAAAAGGAGAGAGAAAGTAGAATGTTCATTGACAGAATTATGGGACTTTATGAAGCATTCAAACAAATGAGTTATAGGTATCCCAAAAGGGGAAGAGGAATGTGTCACAAGAATAGAAGCCATATTACAGAATATTATGTTTAAAAATTTCCCAAGTGTCACCAAAGATTCTGACACTCTCTTTTCAGAGGGATATCAGACCCCAGCTCACCTCAACTTTAATAGAGCTTCTCCAAGATACATTGTGATGAGTCTGCTCAAAGTCAAGACAAAAGAAAAGATTCTGCAAGCTGCCAGGAGTGAGTGACAATTGACCTACGGGGGCAAACACATCAGGTTGACTGCAGACTTCTCTAATGAAACTTTTCAAGCCAGAAGACAATGGCCATCTACCTTTAATCTACTCCAACAGTACCATTTTCAGCCCAGAATTCTATCTCCTGCTAAACTATGCTTTAAGATTTATAGAGAAATCAAATCTTTAACTGATACGCAAATGTTGAGGAAATTTGCCACAACAAGACTAGCTCTGCAGGAAATACTTCAACCTGTTCTACACACTGACCATCACAATGGACCACCAATAAAATAAGCACCCAGAAAGTAAAGGGCAGGACCAAGCTTCCACAATGATGCAAAAGATAAAACTAAGCAATGGACTTTCACAAAATAAGATGAACAGAATGCTACCACACTTATCAATTATCTCAATAAATGTTAATGGCTTGAATTCTCCAATGAAGATGCATAGACTGGCTGATTGGATTAAAAAACACAAAGTATCCATCTGCTGTCTGCAGGAAACACATCTAGCCTTAAAAGATAAATTAAAATTCAGAATTAAGGGTTGGAAGGCAATTTTTCAGGCAAATGGAATTCAGAAGAAAAGAGGGGTTGCAATCTTATTTTCAGATGCAAGTGGATTTAAAGCAACTAAAGTCAAAAAAGAAAAAGATGGACACTTCATATTGGTCAAGGGAAAAATACAACAAGGAGACATTTTACTTCTAAATATGTATGCACCCAACTTAAACACGACTAGATTCTTGAAACAGACCTGAATTAGTCTGAGCAATATGATGCCCTATAACACCATAATAACAGGGGACTTTAACACTCCTCTTACAGAACTGGACAGATCCTCTAAACAGAAATTAAACAAAGATATAAGGGACTTAAATGAGATCCTTGAACAACTGTGCTTGATAGATGTGTATAGAATACTTTATCCCAAAGTTAAAGAATATAGATTCTTCTCATCAGCCCATGGATTGTTCTCCAAAATTGATTGTATTCTAGGACACAAAACAAATCTCAACAGAATCAAAAGAATAGAAATTTTACCTTGTGTCTTCTCAGAACACAAGGCACTAAAAGTGAAACTAAACTCAAAAAAAAAAAAAAAGTTCAACTCCACACAAAGGCATGGAAGTTAAACAACATTGTGCTAAATGACAGTTGGGTGCAGAAATAAATAAAAGAAAAAAATAAAATAAACTTCATTGAGCATAAAACACCGAAGACACAAGGTACCAAAATCTGTGGGATACAGCAAAAGCAGTCCTGAGAGGAAAATTTATCACTTTAGATGCCTACATCCAAAAACTGGAAGAAGAGCTCATCAACAAACTCACAAGCCATCTTATGGAACTGGAAAAAGCATAACAATCTAAGCCTAAACCAAGCAGAAGAAAAGAAACATTTAAAAATTAATCAGAAATTAATTAATCTGCAAACAAAAGAATCATTCAGAAAATAAATGAAACAAGGAACTGGTTTTTTGAAAAAATAAAGAAAATACATGAACCTTTGCCAGACTAACTAGAAATAGAAATGTAAAATCTTTAGTAACCTCAATTAGAAATGATAAAGGAAAAAATAATAACTGATGCCACAGAGATATAAGAGATTATCTCTGAATACTACCAAAAAGTGTATGCCCAGAAATTTAATAACGTGAAAGAAATGGATCAACATTTGGAATCACCCCCTCTCCCTCGATTTAGCCAAGAAGAAATAGAGCTCCTGAACAGACCAATTTCAAGCACTGAGATCAAAGAAACAATAAAAAATCTCCCAACAACAACAAAAACAGATGCCCTGGTCCGGATGGCTTCACACCAGAATTCTATCCAACCTTCAAAGAAGTGCATATTCCCATACTGCAAAAATTATTCCAAAAAACTGAGGAGGAAACAATCTTCCCCAACATGTTCTATGAAGCAAACAGCACTATGATACCAAAACCAGGAAATGACTCAACTAAAAAGGAGAACTTCAGACCAATTTCACTAATGAATATAGATGCAAAAATTCTCAATAAAATCCTAGCCAATAGATTACACCTTATCATAAGAAAAAATCATACATCAAGATAAAATAGGTCGCATCCCAGGGATGCAAGGCTGGTTTAACATACGCAAGTTCATAAACGTTATTCACCATATCAACAAAAGCAAAAACAAAAACCATATGATCCTCTCAACAGATGCAGAAAAAGCATTTGATAAATTCCAGCATCCCTTTCCAATTAGAACACTGAAAATTATAGGCATAGACAGCACATTTCTTAAACTGATTGAAGCCATTTTTAACAAACCCATAGCTAATATTTTATTGAATGGGGTGAAACTTAAAGCTTTTCTACTTAGAAATGAACCAGACAAGGTTGTCCTCTATTGCCACTACTATTTAACATAGCACTGGAAGAAGTTCTAGTCAATACAATTAGGCAAGAGAAGGAAATAAATGGAATCCAAATGGGAGCAGAGGAGGTCAAACTCTCCCTCTTTGCTGATGATTTGATCTTATACTTAGAAAACCCCAAACACTTAACCACAATACTCCTACAAATCATCAAAAAAATACAGTAATATCTCAGGATATAACATCAATGTCCACAAGTCAGTAGCCTTTGCATACACTAATGACAGCAAAGATGAGAGGCTAATTAAGGACACAACTCCCTTCACCATAGTTTAAAAGAAAATGAAATACTTAGGAATATATCTAACAAAAGAGGTGAAGGACCTCTATAAAGAAAATCATGAAATCCTAAGAAAGGAAATAGCAGAGGATATTAACAAATGGAAGAACATACAATGCTCATGTCTGGGAAGAAACAACATTGTTAAAATGTCTGTACTTCCCAAAGCAATCTACCAAAGCAATGCCTTCCCTATTAAAATACCAACATCGTACTTTCAAGACTTGGAAAAAATGATTCTTCTTTTTATATGGAACCAAAAAAGCCCTATTTAACTAAAGCAGTTCTTAGTAATAAAAACAAAGCTGGGGGCATCAGCCTACCAGAATTTAGGCTGTACTATAAGGACATAGTGGTCAAAATAGCATGGTACTGGCACAAAAATAGAGACATTTGGAATAGAATAGAAAACCAGGCAATGAAACCAACAGCTTACAACCACCTAATCTTTGCTAAACCAAACAAGAATGTACACTGGGGGAAAAACTTCCTATTCAATAAATGATACTGGGAGAACTGGATATCCACATGTAAAAGACTGAAACTGGACCTGCACCTTTCTCCATTCACAAAAATTGATTCAGGATGGATAAAGGACTTACATTTAAGGCATGAAACGATAAAAATCCTCAAAGAAACCATAGGAAAAACACTGGAAGATATCAACCTGGAGAAAGACTTTATGAAGAAGACTGCCATGGCAATTGCAACAACAAAAATAAACAAGTGGGACTTAATTAAACTGAAAAGCTTCTATACAGCTAAGGAGACAACAACCAAAGCAAGTAGACAACTTACACAATGGAAAAGGATATTTGCATATTTTGAATCAGAGAAAAGCTTGATAACTAGGACCTATAGAGAACTCAAATTAAGCCACATGAAAAAAGCCAACAAGCCCATATATCAATGGGCAAGAGACGTTAATAGAACCTTCTCTAAAGAAGACAAATAAATGGCTAGCAGACATATGAAAAAAATGCTCATTGTCCCTAATTATTAGAGAAATGTAAATCAAAACCACCCTACATCTTACATCTTACATCTAACCCCAGTGAGAATGGCCCTCATCACAAAATCTTAAAACTGCAGATACTGGTATGGATGTGGAGAGAAAGGAACACTTTTACATTGCTGGTGGGACTGCAAACTAATACAACCTTTTTGGAAGGCAGGATGGAGAACCTCAAAGAACTCAAACTAGACCTCCCATTTAATCCTGCAATCCCATTGCTGGGTATCTACCCAGAAGGAAAAAATCCTTTTACCACAGGGACAGTTGTCCTAGACTTTTTATTGCAGCTCAATTTACGGTTGCCAAAATGTGGAAACAGCCAAAATGCCCACCAACCCAGGAATGGATTGAGCTGTGGAATATGTATACCATGGAATACTATTCAGCCATTTAAAAAGATGGAGACTTTACATTCTTTGTAGTAAGCAGGATGGAAGTAGAACACATTATTCTTAGTAAAGCATCACAAGGATGTAGAAGAATGAATCCTAAGCACTCAATTTTGAAATGAGGACAATTAATGACCTAGTACATGGTGAGGGGTGGGGGAAGAGGAGAGTAGAAAAAGGAGGGGGGTGGGGAAAGGAACAGCAGAGAGTGGGAAGGAGGGAGAGAGTGGGAGAAGGAAGAGCAGAGAGAGGAAAGGGGGAGGGATTGGGAGTCTCAGTGTGTGGATACACTTTTGGGGTGCAAGACACCTGTATAAGAGGAACTTTATTTAACAAATGCAATCAGTTTAACCTGATTTCTTGTACCCTCAATGAATACCCAACAATAAAAAAAAAGAAAAAGAGATTCTCCTGCCTTGGTCTCCCCAAATGCTGAGATTATAGGCATGAAATGCTATGCCAAGCCAATTTTTACATCGTTTATCGTAATTTTATGACAATTTTCTATGTCTAGTTATGTTTAGACACACAAATACTTATCACTGTGTTATGATTGCCTATAGTGCTTGGTACAGTAACATATTGTAGAATTTTGTAGCCTAGAAGCAATAGGCTATACAATATAGTCTGGGTGTATACTAGGATATCCCATCTAGGTTTTTGTAAGTACCCAGTAGCAGTCTCACAACAATACAATTGCCCAGGAATGCATTTCTCAGAAGGTAGCACCATCATTGAACAAGGCATGACTCTATATGTATATATCAACATCTAAATACATGTATATCTCCACCTATCTACCTGGAGTTTAAGGAATTGACTTTCATGATTCTGACAATCCTAAAATCTGAAAGGTAGACTAGTAGGCTGTTGACTCGGGGGTGAGTTGATTTTGCAGTCTCTAATGTGAAGGCTGACTGGAGGCAGAAATTATTCCTCCTCAAGGTAAGTTAGGTTTTTCTCTAAAACATTTAATTGATTGGATAAAGCCCAACAACCTCATGGAAAAGTCTCTGATTAATTCAATGTCTATTGAAATGTTAATCACATCTAAAAAACTATCTGCACAGGAATATTTAGACTGGTTTTTGATGAAAAATGGGGTTCCATGGAGCTATAGTGTGGCTCATCCCTGGCAACACTATGCTGAAATAGGAGGCAAAGTTGGAAGGTGGGGCTAGTGCTGGGTGTTCTGGTCCTGGAGTGAAACCCACATCAATAGATTAATGGCCTCCATCAGGGTTGAGGACCCCCTCCAGAGAAAGTGGGTTATTAAATAGAGCCTAGCTTCCTAGGTTTCACTCTCTTGCTTCCTCTGTGGCCACGTGATATCTTAGAAAATGCTCCCTACCTTTGTGAGTAGAAGCAGCCTGGTGGCCTCACCAGATACAGCTGCCTAATCCTGGACTTTCCAGCCATTAGAATTGTGAGCAAATTAATTTGCTTATAAGGTGCCAAGACTCTTGTATTCTGTTATGGCAACACGAAACACACTAAAACATATGGCCTAGAGAAATTAACATGTAAAATTCACCAACACAGCAGAACAGACAAAAAATAAGAGCATATGAATATTATTAATGAAATTCTTCATTCTGTTTCATTTTGTAGTGTTAACATTTACTGATCTAATCTTCTGGAGTGTCTGATCTCTCATTAATCCCAGTCAATGCATTTTTCATTTAAGAATTTGTAGATTTTATCTCTGTAATTGAAATTTGCCTTTTCATGCTTTCCATATCTCTACTTACTTTATTTGAACACGTGAAGTATGGTTATTTTAAATGCTTTAATGTCCTAATCAGCTGGTTCTAATATCTGTGACAATTCTGGTTTTGAATGATTATTTTTTCCCTTTTTATTCCCTTCTATTTCTGCTCCCTTGCATTATTGATACTTTTTATTGTATTCCAGATATAGTAAACTTTGTGGGGGGTTTGAATCATTTTACATTTCTAGTAATATGTTTCGGTGCTATTTGTAATTACTGTTAAATTGTTTGAAAAAAGTTTAATGTTTTAGGATCTTCCTTTTAAGATAAGATACTTCCATTTCTTTATTTTTCTTTACTTTCTTTCTTTTTTTTCTTTCTTTCTTTCTTTCTTTTTCTTTTTCTTTTTTTTTTTTTTTTGAGGCAAAGTCTCACTTTGTTGCCCTCTTTAGAGAGTGGTGCCATCATAGATCATAGCAACCTCAAACCCTAGTAATCAAGCAATTCTCTTGCTTCAGCCTCCTGAGTAGCTGGGACTATAGGCACCTGCTACCAGCCCAGAATTTTTTTTTTTTTTAATAGCAAGCCAAGGCCAAATTTGAACCACCAGCCTCAGTGCATGTGGCCAGCACCCTAACCACTAATCTATGGGCACCCAGCGAAAACCTGGTGGATTGCTAGAGGAGAAAAAATGTTTGGAAAGTACATGCATGTTAGTTAGGTACTGAACCAGTTATCTACAAAGCTTGAGAAATCTGTTTGCACCTCAGTTTTCCATTTGCATCATGCAAAGGAAAGCCTATTCTGCTCTATATAGAAGTTTATTATTCAGTCAACACCTGAGTAAATTTTTGCTTAGACTTTTGCCGCTCCAGGACAGAAGAATACATTCTAATTTTCTTTCTTTAGGAACATGGACATAGATATACAGCAAGCCTTCCAGAGGGAACTCACCTGTGCCATCTGTGTGAACTACCTTACCAGTCACCATAGGCTGTGGACACAGCTTTTTTCAGACCCTGCCTCTATCTTTCCTGGGAAGGAGCCCCAAAACCTTCCCAAGGCTCAGAGTGCAGAGAACCATCACAGCAGAAAGAGTTCAAAACAAATATTGTTCTGAAGAATCTGGCGTCCATTGCCAGAAAAGCCAGTCTATGACATTTCTTGAGCTCTGAAGAACAAATGTGTAGAGCCCTCAAGGAGAAGAAGATGTTCTATGAAGTGGACAGGAGCCTGCTGTGTGCCAGGAGCACGGGACTCATAGACCCTGTCCCATTAAAGGAGCAGCTGAGAACCACCAGGTAAGGGATGCTTCTGAGCTCACATTGAGAGCTGAAGGATGGCAGAATTAAAGAGGGTAGAAGGAAGTTGAAAATCATGAGGAAGAGTTCTCCATTCTTTACCAGTGCCTAATATATACGGGGTATGTTACACATATATATAGTTGCCTCAATGAGGTTTGCATTCCAGTAGAAGGATGATAATATGAATTGATTATTGTTTTAGTTAACAGGAATATGCAAACATCACCAGAAAGCTCTCATGTTCAGAGATCATTGATTATGAAAACTACACGTAGAAAATTTTTATATTGGAAACATATTTACCAAAAGTTGACAAAGATGTTAGCTTTAAGTACATTGGAATGAGTATTAGAGAAGCAGTTGTAGATGGACATTATAAGGGAAGATGCTTACCTGAAACTTCCCCAAATATACCAAATATTTATTTGTTTTGCCTTGATAATGATTACATTACATGTGGGCTACAGTCTGAAATCTTCTAAAAGAGAAAGTTAAGCAGGGTGAAAGTACAAGGCAATCTTGCCTCTCTCTATAATGTACTTTTATTGAACATCCCTTGACTCTCTCCATCAGTCAGGGTTAGAATTCTATACTATTTGTTTTTCTGCTGCTCACAATTATATCTCTTTTTTCAAGATAAACTAGAAAAGCCAAAGAAACCTTTATGGGACAACATCCAGGAAAATGAGAGAAACTTCAATGAGGAAAGAATAATGATTAACCCTTGGATGGTAAGATCGGGAAATGTTTCCATCAGATTCAGCTTGGGAAAGACATGCTACAACATTAGCCATTAAAAACGTGAGCTGAAATCATGGGTTCTGACATTCAGTGAATGGATAGGTTAATGGGAAAAATACAGGGTGTCTTAAAGGTCTGCCTACATACATACATAGGGAAGATGGGAAATCTTACCTATATGTAGCTGTATTTACAAAATATTTGTTACAAAATTTTATGAAATATTTCTCTATGTGTTGATACATAAATATAAAAACGTAAGTAATATAAAATATGAAAATTAAATATATAATATGAATTTATAAATTTTGCTTATTATGGTGACCTGTGGGACACCCTCCTACTGGGCTTTTCAATGAAGGGTCACATTGTTCTTAGTTTTTCTAGGCCCTAATGTATCAGCAATCACAAAAATTAAGCGTCACAAAGAAAGTTGAACAAGAAGTATGCTGAAGACACACACAGGGTTTTGAGGAAATTCAGTAACCAAATTTGCCAAATTTTTTACTATTGATTTAAAAGCAATTTGATTTCAGAGAGGAAAATAGGTGTTCAAACTTCCATGGGTGTTTCAGGCAAAGATTAATGTACAAGATGAATTCTAGAAAGTACACAGCATATAATTGGGCATTGTAGGCTTTTCATTGGGGATGGAAAAGTATGAATAGCAATTTTAGATATGTGTCTTCCATTTAGGTTAAAATGGTACGGAAATGAGACAATGCTACTGGTAGAAGCATATAGAACATGCTGAGAAGCTAAAAAAAGGACAGAACAAAAGCAAAATGACTGAGTGGACTTAGAAAATGAATGCATGATTATTGGGAGGAGATGCAATGAAATTAGAATTATTGTTTTTAAAATGGCTGGCACATATGAGACCCAAGGTCATATTTAGGAGTACCATAGAAATTAGGGTAATAAAAATCCTTTTAAAGGCTTAGGTTCAGAAATTTTAAATATGTTGTTCTTGTCTGATGGCCTGTAATCCTATATGTAATATATAATATTTCTTCTCATTTAAATGATCAGGTTGCAGAGTGGGGAGACTAATGATGTAAACCAATCACAATAGTTCATATAAGGTTTTAATAAGAAACCTTACGATTCAACTATTTGAATGTAGGATTTCAGATTTGAGAGGATACGCATTAAAGAAAGTAACTGGAAAAGGTGACTCTCCAGTGTCTCAGACACTGTTGAAGGACTTGGCAGTGCTTTGAGGGAAGGACAGCTGACACTCTTTCTCTATATAATGAAAGGGAAAACTATGGAAAATCTGTGCCTGCCACATCCTCTGTAGCCCAATGACCCACGGATACTCAAAATCTGTAAGAAGGATGGTGGGACAATGTAGAAACCAGGAAATGTGTGCCTAAGGCAACCCTTGTGGTTCCTGAAGATAGTGTCTCTTGGGGCTCAGATGTTCATAAGTTCAAGACCATGGCCATAGAGCTGACTGGGGAACTATCAACATTCAGGGATGTTGTCATAGAATTTATTCCAGAAGAATGGGAATACCTGGACCCTATTCAGTGGAATTTGTATAGTGATGTTATGCTAAAGAATTACAGAAACCTAGTCTCTGTGGCACTACCTATTAGGGGAAGCAATAACAAGTCTTTATTTTTTTTCAATAACCGGTCTTTTGAAAGCCCAAGAGAAACCCAGGACTTTGGATATATTATTGTATCAAGTTTTCAGTAAATGGTTCTTTTTCTTTTCTTTTCTTTTCTTTTCTTTTCTTTTCTTTTCTTTTCTTTTCTTTTCTTCTTTCTTTCCTTCTTTCTTTCTTTTTTTTTGACAGAGTCTCACTTTGCTGCCCTCAGTAGAGTGCCGGGTCATCACAGCTCACAGCAACCTCAAACTCTTGGGCTCAAGCAATTCTCTTGTCTCAGTCTCCCAAGTAGCTTGGACTACAGGCACCTGCAACAACAGTTGCCTATTTTTAGAGATGAGGTCTCACTCTGCCTCTGGCAGGTCTGGAATTGCAAGCTCAGGCAATCCACCTGCCTTGGCCTCAACTATGCTGGGATTATAGGTGTGAGCCACTCCATCCAGCTTCACTAATTGCTTCTGAAGATCAGAGATACAAAATCAAGGAGCATATCTATGAAGGCCATTAATTTTATGAGTCTTTCATTAAAACTTTATTATTCTTCCTCCAACCAATATTACTTTATATGCCAAAATCTACAACCGGGATCAGTATAGTGAGATGTGTATCCAATCTTCATTGCTTAACCAAATACCAAGGAATAAGTAGTTGAGAAGATAGTGCATATCCAATAAAATGTTGATATCTTTTCCCTAGAATTTTACACTAAATAATTACCTAGTCTATGTTAAAATGGTAATTATTAATATATTCATGGATGTTTCATGTTAAAAGTATTTAAAATTATTAAAAAGGAAATATTGATGTAATTCAATTCTCAAATTAATGGATCCTATACTTTCATTCTTAATATTTATATGAAAAATATGTGATCTGCCTCAAGGCTATGAGAGGCTATTTAATATGATGCAAATATGATTAGTATCAATTTTTCCATGAAAGTTTAATAGCAAATGTAAACTCCATTAAGAATATCTAAAATATGTTTGGGGTGGTGGTGGTTTGAATCATAAAACAATGATACATCTAGGCATACATTGTGTAATCAGGGCACTTATCTTTTGCATGAAAGAAAAAAATTTCTCAATTTTGAAAATATATTATTTTACCAATTATTTCATAAGTAGCAAAAAACTGGAGAGTTGGTAATAATAATGACATATCTTTATAGTAAAATGAAATAAAAGTTTTTAATATTATTTAATACAATGGGGGACATAGAAATGTTGAATTATAATTGATGTGATATGAGCAAAAATAAAAAAACCTTTGCAGATAGCAGAGAAAAATAAAGATAATGCCCATATCTTTACCAATATCAAAGGACAGTAAAGATGACTTCTATTGAAAAGGTCACATAAGTATCAAAATCAAATAGCCTCCATCTTTAAAGAAAATATAACTAAAGTTACTATATTAGACAGAGGTAATGCTTCCTGCATGATTGTGACCAAGGAGCACATAGTGGATTTAAAAAATGATTTATTTAGGCTGTGGGCTAATAAACTGGTAATTATAAGCAAGAAAGAAAGAAAGAGAGAGAGAGAGATAAAAGGAAGGAAAAAAAGAGATGAATTGTGGATTCTGACAAAATGGATTTAAGCTCTGCACAGCTAATGGGTAGATGGCAGAAGCCAAAGAGAAACAGGCAAGGTGTGCATGCAGGATGATAAATCTTGGCCTGGAAATGTAACATGGGGAACCCATCTCCTTACGGGACTATGTGCTGCTAGTGAGAAAAATGATCAGGACTGAATATTGAGAGCTTCATCCAGTTCTCTACAATTAAGAAGAACAGCATTTAGAGAAACTGAGAAAGGAGGCCCAGAAGATTTTACATCAACTCAAGAGAAGTGTGGCCAAAATGGATCAAAAGAGGAAACAACTAAATGAAATGCACGAAGAACTGATGGACATGTGCCAAAAACCAGAGGAGGAGCTGCTCCAGGTCAGGACTTCATATTAGCTGATGGCTAAATGTTTAACCTCCATTACTGATTTGGTACCCAAAACATATTTCCTCATTTCCTGCATCAATTTAGGGGGGGGCATTTACCAGCTGAGTATGTTAGACATAAACTAACTCCTAGCCCTGCACAGCAAAGCTGTATGTAATTCTGAGTAGTTTCCCCAGACAAATTTTTCTTTAAGAATTCTTATCTGCCTCTTTCCTAATAAACAGAAAGAAGCAACTTTGTCATTCTGGTTTTACGTCCAATGCACACTATGGAAATATTTCAGACAAGGTCACATTGACATCCTCATTCTCAGTGGATGTCTTAGATTTGAATTGCCATAATTCACTGGCCTTGGGGATAACCCCTTGGAAGAACACTTGGCTGTTGATGGTTTCAGCAAGGCTGGTGATTGTGGCTCCTACCCACCTGCTTCTCTTTCTTCATTTCACCCTCAGGGTTCTAAATTCATCAGGAGTTTAGAGTGTGTTAACAGGTTGTACTGGGCTTATCCTTTATAGAAGAAAAGGACAATTAGTTGATAAGAAGTTTAGGGGGTGTATGTGATGGGTAATTTTCTTAACTTTCCCAAACCCTGAGCCTGGATAGGTACAATGCCCAATGTCAGAAGAAATCTAAGCTTTTCTACTTTTCTCGTTACAGGATATCAGAGACCTACTGATGACATAAGTTTGGGTTTCAGTGTAAACTGGGGTACCATGAGGTTTATCAAATAGATCAACCTGTTTCTAGCAAGTGACACCAGTATACATTTTACTATATCTATCAAATTATTTATGTGTCCATGTATTTATGTGCTTTTCTGAATATGATGTCCTGTACTCCTTTATTACAAGTTAGTCTTGATCTCTGCCCCATGGCTCAGAGTTATGTGGTGAAGGGTTCAATTCAGAAGTGGCTGCACCGGCCACTGTGGCAGGCTCCTGTAGTCCCAGCTATTTGGGAGGCTGAGGCAAGAGAATCGCTTAAGCCCAAGAGTTTGAGGTTCCTGTGAGTTGTGACACCATGGCACTCTGCCCAGGCAACAGCTTGAAACTCTGTCTCAAAAAAAAAAAAAAAAAAAAAAAATACAGAAGTGGCTGCAAGGCAGCTGCTTATTTCCTTGAGATTCAAAATCAGACACATCTCGAGGTGTATGGACTAGACTTTCTTCTCTAGTTGTTAAAAACAAGTGTCTCTGAGAGTCAGGAGGTAAAAGCAGTTAGACAAAGAGAAAAGTAAGAAATATTCCTCATAAGTGGTAGAATCCTATGAGGGATTTACAGAGGTAACTATGATTCAGGAGGACTCTTTGAGAAAGCATTTTCTGTTGTATACTTATGTCTTTTCTTAAGTATCATGATGAAGTGTTTGGGTGTCAAAATATCAACTGATTCCTTCTTCCAGGGGTAAGTCCATGCAGCTGCGCATGTCCCAGCCTGTGCATCCAGAGCTCAGTGTCAGAGCCATCACTGAACTGATGGACAGACACAGCTACTGCCAAGCTGAGTGTCAGCTTGTGGTGTGACTGGGAATGCACAAGGTCCACTCTGACAATGTTTCCTACAGCCAGTGTTTCTTTCTTCATTGGTCTTCCCTTGAGGAAAGAAAGTAATTCTGAGAATAGAATAGATGCTCATAGTAATATTTGGACTATAGTAAAAGAAAGCCGGTGCAAAACTGGAATGAGAAAAAAGAAACATGGATAAAAATGTCTCATTGAGAACTAGAATCATTTTTGGAGAGCTTGTCAGAGCGAGGAGTCATGCAAAACTGCACTTGTATTGATTATCTTCTGATTTCTAATTAAATGCAATTCATTTAATGTAATTAGATGCCAATGTTTCAGTTTTAAATATTTTTCCTTTAAAATTTTGAATCATTGGATTTCATAATAATGTGCATTTCTGTCATGCTCCTGCCCAGGGGCAGGGTCCACTAAGACCTGTGGAAACTGGCTATGACCAACTGAAAAAATATAGAGTTAGAAACTACAGTAAAGAAAGAGACATGAGAAATACAGTAGCATTAAAAGCTTAGGGGTCGATTGCCCATTTGTGGGATTCTGTCAATGGCATTGAGAGTTTGCTCCACTTTGTTTTTATTGAAGTCTATTTGCCCAGAGGGTAACATGAGGGAATGGAAAAAAGACACAAGGAGTTTCTCTGACTGAGCATATCAGCTGCTATAGTTATTATTACTAACCTTAAGCATAGCCTTTAGAAATCTTAAATCTGAGCCTTGTATTGGGAGAGCCTTGCACTTGAGATCACACACACAGATTTCTAGGAAGGTGTTAAATTCCACTAGTTCCCTGTAGAGTAAAACACCAACAGCATTAATCTCCTCTGAGGAATCTATGGGAGGGAGGAATTTTCCTTCACAGAGGATCTTCCTCTGCGATAAGGGATATCAGCTCTTCTGCCCATATCTCAGGTGTGGAGCTACTCCCTTGATCTCTGCCCCAGGCAATGCAAATCTCCACAATGGATATCTGCTTTGACTGTTTACTAGGCAGGAGACAACCCAGTATCTTTCTAGGTCTTGTCATGGCATCTTCTATGACCATTTTCCCTCAGAGTGCTCACAGACCCAGCAGGGGTGTTTGTAAGCTGTATCCCCAATAAGCTTGAATTTTAGAAAAGGTAGGAACCTTGCTAGCAATGGATAGCTTATATGTAAACTAGCTGACTTTTCTTCATTCTGACTCACTCAGCTTACTTTTAATTTTCCTCTTCTTCTGGGGTTGCTTTCCTTTGCCAAGAATGAGATCTTTGATCATTTCCCTGGACATTTCAATGGACATTATCAGGAAAATGCATGAACAAACTGATAACTAAATGCACACAGTATTTTATGAACAAAGGAAAGAAGGTAAGAGGTCCAGGAGTCAGTAGAACATCTAAGCCTAGAGGGGGCCTAGCAGGCAAAGGAGGATTAAGCATTAGATGAAACCAGGAGTGAAAGGCACAAAACTCCTAGTAGGAGGTCTCTTTTACACAGGCATATTTACCTTTTTATTTTAAGTCACATAAACTACCCTATCATTACACTGACAAGTTCATCACCATTTCTTGAGGTCTAATACTTATTCTATCTCCTCCCCTGGAATAGGAAAAGAGAGGAAATTTATTGCTATGGAATTACAGCTCCAATTTTTTCAT
The DNA here is from genome assembly GCA_963574355.1 of Loris lydekkerianus. Classification (NCBI taxonomy): domain Eukaryota; kingdom Metazoa; phylum Chordata; class Mammalia; order Primates; family Lorisidae; genus Loris; species Loris lydekkerianus. Next base: position 17,319 of record CAUYPK010163751.1, read on the forward strand.
GTGCCATGAAAAGTAACCAGCCATGGCATGCTTCACAATCTCTGAAGTTGAAGGAATTTCCCCACTGTGATTAGTTCCTTCTTTCATGTTTTTGGGAAGCATGTGAATCTGATACTTTTTCAGCCAGAACTGCCTTTGTGTGGTCTTGGCCTGTTTATTTCACAGACCATCTAGGTAGACATTCTTATTTCACTGATAATTTATTTTTTAAATAGATTTTGAGTGAACTATTGTCTCCTTTCCACAGTGGAGATTTTTTTCAATAATGAAAGAAGGAATCTCAACATCAGGCTGTTTGACAATGTGAGAAATTTTACGTTGGGATCTTACAATTAAGATGCATCTTTCAATCTTCACAGGTCTAACTGTTCTGCTGTGTGGGGAGACCAGGCCTTCACCTCTGGGAAATATTACTGGAAGCTGGATGTGGACAACTTTCAGGACTGGGCTCTAGGGGTCTCTAGAGATTCCCCGATACTCAGTCTTGGCACAATGCTTGTATCTGTGGACATGTTTCTTCTTTTATACGTGAGGCAGGATAATCAGTATACTCTCTGGACAACCTCCCCAGTGATTCCTCAGTTTGTAGAGAAACCTGTGACCAGGTTGCTGTGTTTCTTGATCTGGAGAGTTGAAGTGTGAGTTTTGTGAATGTTTCCAAAAGTTCTCTCATATGGAAATACTGTGCTGGCTCCTTGCATTTCCCTGTGAGGCCTTCCTTTATCACTGGCCCCAGATGAGCAGGGATGAGGCAGGAAACTGACTGCACGTCTGGGACCTCCACGTGCTGGGGACCCCTTCTCAACTGAAGCAATCAATTGTATTTCATTGTCTTGAAGATTTTTTTTACTTTAATGGAATCTCATTTTATTGTTACTAAATACAATACAATAAAATGCAAAATTCTGTTGTCTCATTTTCTTTAAATTGAAATCATCTCTTGTGATCTGTTACCTAAATGTGCACTGTACTGTGCTTGCTCACGTGCTTCATGAGCTCCCGGTGGGTCTGAAAACCTTTGGGTGTCTGATTCCAGCTTAAGAAACACAGTTTGTACATTATGGACAGACCTGGTTGGCTGCACTGCCCCTATCACCCTGATATTACTTCTTATCAATCTAATAAATTCTGTACATCAGTTCATCTTAGGAGAAAAAATTATTTCACAGTGAAACTTCTACTGACCCTAAGAGGGAGGACAGTCTTTCTATATATAAACACAGAATAGGTGGTTCTTTTGCAATAGTATAGTTAGAATACATATAGGACATATCTTATATTCAGCCCCAATTCTCAGAAGGTAACATAATGTGAAAGACATAATGAGTACTTAGCAAATATTTGATGAGTGAATAGGTGAATAATTGTGTAACGAAGCTGCCTTCAACAGTGTGAGTTCACAGTGTGCTGCTCCATCAGCTCTGCCGTGTGCTCACATAAAATACAATTCAAGGAATTACATGGTAACAAAAGTTTCTTTTGAATAAAACATAGTTCCCAAAGTCTGTGGATACTGCACAAGAATATTAATCAAAACTAAAAATAAATTAAAAATTGCTATAAAGTATATGCAGTCTTCTAAAATAAAGTGTAAACCAGTCAGTTAGAAAATGCTAAGGATGACCTGGAATAAATAAATAATAGTGGTTTGCTGCCAGCTCCAGCAGCATCAGTATCACCTGGAATTTGTTGGAAATGTAAATTCTGAGGTTCCTCCCAAAACCAACTGAATGAGACACTAAATAGGTGAGGACAGCCACCCATAGTTCAGCAAATCTTCCAGAACAATGGTTCTCACGACCCACAGAACTGTATTAAAGGGCCACAGCAGTAGGGAGGTTGGAATCACTGTTCCAGAGGATTGTAATGAGTGGTAATGTTTGAGAAACACTGATTTAGCTGATTTACAGAGGCAAATCTCAGTACATTTCTTCCACCTAAGGACCTATGTATCCATAGACTCAATTTGATTAATAGAAGTGATTGTGTATTTCTGAGTGAAAAAATACAACAGGAAAGAGTAAGTTTTCTGACACAGAATTTTGGGAATTCAGAAAATAAGTTAATCACTTTCAATAAAAGATTATGTTCTTAGAACATACACATAGTCTTTTACATTTTGAGTCATTCACTTCATATAATAAAAGGAAAATCTCCTTCCTTCTGTTTAGAAAATATAGGATAAACACAGTATCAAAAACAGTCCAGCAATAAGCAGAACAATGAATTCATGAGTTCAATCTATTTTCTTAACTATTAGTTGGAGAAGCAGAACAATGAATTCATGAGTTCAATCTATTTTCTTAACTATTAGTTGGAGAAGACATTGAAATCAAATATTCATTTATGTCCTATTTGAAAATTTTATCTTCCTTCCTTCCTTCTTTCCTTCCTTTTTTCTTTCCTATATTTGGTAGTGTTGAGGGTCTAACTATGTTTGTCTAGGTTTGTCTAGAATTCCTGGCCTCAAGTGATTCTCCTACCTTGGTCTCCCAAACGGAGGGATTAGAGGTGTGAGCCACCAACCTTGGCCTATTTGTTGGATTTTTCACCTCCCTGCAAAATATTATTGTATGCAGACAAGGCTCCAATGGCTTTCTTTATGAATATAAATTTTGTACAAGATATGAATAGCAGCAATGCTAAAGCAGTGTTCTTTTATGAGACAAAATATCAAATATGTATTCTGAAATATCAGAGGCAGATGCTATGGTCTCCAAGTGCTGTAAAAATTAAGCCATGGTCCCTTGGTGCAGGGATGGAGAATAAGACGTCAGAAACCACAGAGAAAGGCTCAGACTCACCTGATGCATGAGTGCTGGCTTATGGACTGACAATCAGGGATCGCAAGTGGATCACAACAAATATGCTGAGATACTTACCTGATAGCCTCAAAAATCAACTTTAGATTAATCAAGTTAGTTCAATGTGAAAGGCAAACTTATATTAAAAATGTGAATAGGTATCTATCCTTTTAGCCATATGTTAGACATTTCTAAATACAGAAGCAAAAATTACATACCAAATAATGTAAATTATGATGAATTTGACATGACTAGAAAAAATTTCTTCATCTAAGACACAAAAATGGAAGGGAGATGCTGAGAAAAATATTATGCCACACAAAAAAAAAGTTTAACAAAGTATAAGTCCAAAACACAACTTGCAAACTCATAGTGCAGTCTCCTCTCCAAAGTACAAGTGTCCAGAGTAATTAGTTCACAGAGAAAAAGTCTGAAATATATGTAAAATATGCTCCAACTCACTGGCAAGCAGATAAATAAAAGCTATGATATAAAAATTTACTTCCCTTACATGAATATTGAAAAAATATAAAGTCTGGGTGACACATGGAGAAGCTCAGAATATCTCATGATATGGGAGTTAAATTTTGTAGAAATCTCTCAGAGTCTAATCCCTGGTAAAGCTCATTTTGTATACAATTAGACTCCAAATTAATAAACTGTGTGTGCCAGGTACAAATTTATTCTAACAACAAAATTCACAGTCATGGAAGTAAAAGCAAGAATAAAAACAAAACCCTGGAATGAATCTCAATTCCCCCACTGCTGATATTGATGAATAAATCACAGTACAATCTTTAAAGAAAATAGTGTGTAGTGACAATTACCAAACTACAGCTACATGCTACAAATTGGATAAATTTAAAAACAAAATCATGATGTAAAAAAAAAGAAGAAGAAACAGTGGAATAAATGGAGTATGATGTTTCTATAAATTTTAAAACATACAAAACTTCACAACTTTACAGTATAATATTGAGCGTTGTCAGTGCAGATGGTGAGTGATACGGGTAAGCAAATGTGTGGTACAATATGAGCCACCCGAAAGCTGATGCCATGGGCAGGAGGGCCATGGGCAAGGGAAGAGGCACGCTCTGGACCTGAGAGACAAGGACCACATACTATTTTTTAATGTATGGAGAACACAGGTGTCTGATAACCTGTTTTTTAGAAATATAATTTATATATTTCATAATTATTTTGTAGTTATTAAATATGAAATCAAAATTAGCAACACTACATTCAATGAATATAACCACAATAAACCACATAAGTCAGAAGCATGGCCCTGGCACACTGGTGTCTCCTCTCTGCTCCTGGTTCTGCTGATGTTACGAACCAGATTTTTTTTTTTTTTTTTTTTCAGACACATCTCACTCCATTGCGCAGGCTAGAGTGCTGTGGCATCAGCCTACTCATCCCAGCTCACAGCAACCTCAAACTTCTGGGCTCAAGCGATCCTCCTAACTCAGCCTCCCAAGTAGCTGGGACTACAGGTGCCCACCATACCTGGCTAATTTTTCTACTTTTAGTGGAAATATGGTCATACTCATGCTCAGGCTGGTCTTGAAGTACTGAGTTCAGACATCCTCCTGCCTCACCCTCCCAGAGGGGTAGGATTACAGGTTTGAGCTGCTGTACATGGCCAGGAACTGGATGTTAGGTGATTGAGTGGAGGATGGGTGTGAAGGATTGCTGGGGTGAGAGCAAGGTTGATGATCACCATGCCTTCTTTAACTTCTCCCAGAGAAGAAGAATGGGGGAAGGGCAGACAGTCCTTGACATGCCAGGGGCTGAAGACAGGGTGATGCTGCTAGTTGCAAAAGGACATTTGCTGAGAGCTGGGTGGCTGTGACGTCTTTGAAGGGCACAGGTGATTATCAGCCTCAAATGTGGCAAATGCCAGTGGGAAGACTGAAGGAATTACCTTCTACCTCTCTACTTTCCTGTTACCTATTTTAAAAATTTCCTCGTGAGGGGAAGGAGCATGATGGCAACTGAGTAACAGCTTCTTTGCAACCAGACACAGTGAGACTGGGGAGAGAAGACTCCAGGCATCTCTGGCTTGTGGGCTTTACCCAGAAACATCCCTTTGGGGATGCAGGGAGACAGTAAGAGACTTCTGGACCCCAGAAGAAGGACAAATGCATTGGAGAACTGGCAAGTGGTTGTGTTCGTTCAGACTGAGGCCATAGCTGCCACAGTGATTAACTACAACAGCAGTGTGATTGCAAAGGGTGAAGGCTTTCCTTGTAGGTTGTTTTGGTTTTGAGCACTTGGGTATTTGGTTGAACTACCTTAGGACAACTTGGGCGAGAGTACAGATGACTTTAAGGATTATCTAGGTCCCCATACTGAGCCACTGAGCTGGAATGGAGCTAATATTATTTATCTGTGGGCCATGCACACAGTCATTGTGGGACAACTGCCCCTTCAGACTCCACCCTCAGGGTAGCAGAGCAAAGCTTGGGCTGGGACACCTTGGGTGAGTGATCTAGTGACTGAGTAGGGTCAAAGGCTGGGACTGAGATGCTGGGGAAGGACAGAGCATTCACTGTTTGGCAGTAGGAGGGCCACCCAGCAACCTCGGCTTCAGGGGTATAGAGTGAGACTGGTTTTGGCACACTGGATAAGCGGGCGCCCACTTCAAGAGAGTTCCCAACAACAAGAGGTTTCCTGAGAAAGTTTCTGCTTAGCCAAGGTTAATGGTTTAAAGTGTCTTTTAAGTGAGCTGAGGAGAGATTTAGGCTTTCAACCCTGTGGGGTTTGAGAAATAGGCAGAGGCTGGCAGTCTCCATCTCATACAGCTGTATCAGCATTGTGAATAACATCTCATACCTTGATCACCTTTTGCCTAGACAATATACAGCAAGATATATATACAGCTTTGATTTTGGCTTTATTATTATTATTATTATTATTATTATTAATTTCAACACTTTCCCCTCTAGATTTTTCTTTTTTTTTCTTTTCTTTCATTTTTCTACTTTAAATATAATTTTCCATTGTTGCCTTCTTTAATAATAAGAACTTAATTTTTGCTAGTGTTTCTGCCCCTACTATTTGGTTCCCCCCCCCCCAATTTTTTACCATAAGGTTTTCTGTGTGTTTGCTTTTGTTTGATTTATAGTATTTTTGTCTTTCCTCTCTATTTGGTGGAGGTGGGGTACCATGTCTGCTTGGGCTGACAAAGAGTTGCTGAGCTCAAGGGAACCACCTAACCCAGAACCCCCAGAGGTTGGGGGGTTTTAGGTTTGAGTCAAAGCACCCTACTGTACACCTTTATTTCTTCTCTCACCCTCTTTCTGTGCTTCTCTTCCTTTTGTCAATATTCCCTTACTCATCCCCTATCCTTTCTCTTTCTTCTTTTATTTTAAATATTTTCCCCCTTTTTGCTCTTCAATGTTCTCATCCTTCAGTTCTGTACCAAAAGGACTCATCGAAACTTTAGGCTAGAGGCATGGTAACTTAAAGAGCAAGAGGAAGCAAAAGGAAAATTGGGGCAAGGAAACACATAAAAGAAAACAGTCATGAGGAAGAATCAGCAGAAAAATCCTGGTAACATAAAAAACCAGTCCAGAGCACTCCCCCACCAAGAAACCATGAGGTAGCTACTGCAGAAGATTCTACCTATAAAGAAATGTTAGAAATGACAAAAGGGAAATTTAAAATACAGATGATGAAAATAATGAAGGAAATTGCTGAGAAAGTGGAAAATAATCAAAAGGAAATCCAAAAACAGAATCAAATAAGAGATGAACAATATGAAGAATATAGAAAGGATACAGAAGAGCTAAAGGAATTGAAGCAATGAGGGAACTTAAAAATGCAATAGAAAGTATCAACAACAGATTAGACAATAGAGAGGAAAGAATCTCAGAAGTAGAAGACAAAGCTCTTAAGATAACTCAGACAGTTAAAGAGGTAGAAAAGAAGAGAGAGAAGGCAGAATGTTCACTGACAGAATGATGGAACATTATGAAGCGTTCAAACATATGAGTTATAGGTGTCTGAGAAAGGGAAGAGGAAAGTCCCAGAGGAATAGAAGCCATGCTAGAGAATATTATGAATAAAAATTTTCCAAATGTCACCAAAGAGTCTGACACACACCTTTCAGAGGGATATCAGACCCCAGGTCACCTCAATTCTAATTCTAATGAGCTTCACCAAGATTCATTGTGATGAGCCTGTCCAAAGTCAAGACAAAAGAAGTTTGACCTACAGGGACAAACCCATCAGGGTGACTACAGACTTCTGTAATGAAACTTTTCCAGCCAGAAGACAATGGCCACCTACCTTTAATCTACTTAAATAGTACAATTTCCAGTCCATAATTCTATATTCTGCTAAGCTAAGCTTTAAAATTTATGGAGAAAACAAACATTTAACTGATAGGAAAACATTGAGGAAATTTGCCACAACAAGACCAGCTCTGCAGGAAATACTTCAACCTGTTCTATGTACTGACCATCACAATGGACCACCAGCAAAGTAAGTACCCAGAAATTAAAGGGCATAACCTAGCTTCCACAATGATGCAAAAGATAAAATTAAGCAATGGACTTCACAAAAGCAGATGAACAAAGTACTACCAGACTTATCTATTATCTTGATAAATGTTAATGGCTTGAATTCCCCACTGAAGAGGCATAGATTGGCTGATTGGATTAAAACCCCAAGCCATCCATTTGCTGTCTGCAGCAAACACATCTAATCTCAGAAGGCAAATTAAAACTCAGAGTTAAGGGTTGGAAGATTATTTTTCAGGAAAATGGAATTCAGAAGAAAAGAGGGGTTGCAATCTTATTTTCAGATGCATGTGAATTCAAAGCAACTTCAAACCATTAAAGTCAAACCATTAAAGTCAAAACCATTCAAACCATTAAAGTCAACAAAGACAAAAATAAACATTTCATATTGGTCAAGGGAAAAATACAACAAGGAGACATTTCATTTCTAAATATGTATGCACCCAACTTAAATACTCCCAGATTCTTAAAATAGACCTGAATTAGTCTGAGCAAAATGATATCCTATAACTCCATAATAACAGGGGACTCTAACAGTCCTCTTATAGAACTGGACAGATCCTCTAAATATAAATTAAACAAAGATAGAAGGACTTAAATGAGACTCTAGAACAACTGTGCTTGCTAAATGTATATAGAACACTCCATCCCAAAGCTAAAGAATATATATTCTTCTCATCCGCTCATGGAACATTCTCCAAAACTGATCATATCCTACGACACAAAACAAACCTTAACAGAATCAAAAGAATAGAAATTTTACTTTGTATCTTCTCAACCAGAAGGCACTAAAGGTGGAACTTAATTCAAACAAAAATGTTCAACCTCACACAATGACATGGAAATTAAATAACCTTATGCTGAATGACAGTTGGGTACCAGAAGAAACCAAAGAGGAATTCATCAACTTCCTTGAGCATAACAACAATGAAGACACAAGCTAACAAAACTTGTGGGATTCAGCAAAAGCAGTCCTGAGAGGAAAATTTATTGCTTTAGATGCCTATATCCGAAAAAAAGAAAGAGAGTGCAATAAATTCAAAAGCTATCTTATGGACTTAGAAAAAGAAGAACAATCTAAGCCTAAACCCAGCAGAATAAAGAAATAAAGAATAAAGAAAGATCCCCCCCCAAATCAGAGATTAATAAAATTGAAAACAAAAGAATCATTCATTCAGAAAATAATGAACAAGGAGTTGGTTTTTTTGGGAAAAAAAAAAAAAAAACAGAGAAAATAAATAAACCTTTGGCCAGACTAACTAGAAATAGAAAAGTAAAATCTCTAGTAACCTCAATCAGAAATGATAAAGGGGAAATAACAACTGATGCCACAGAGATGCAAGAGATTATCTCTGAATACTATAAGAAACTCTATGCCCCAAAATTTGACAATGTGAAGGAAATGGATCAATATTTGGAATCACACTCTCCCTAGACTTAGCCAGAAAGAAATAGAGCTCCTGAACTGACCGATTTCAAGCACTGAGTTCAAAGAAGCAATAAAAAAACTCCCCAAACAACAACAACAACAACAACAACAACAACAACAAAAATGCCCTGGTCTGGATGGCTTCACACCGGAATTCTATCAAACCTTTAAAGAAGATCTTATTCCCATACTGCAGAAATTATTCCAAAAAAAAACTGAGGAGGAAGGACTCTTCCCCAACACATTCTACGAAGCAAGCATCACTCTGATACCAAAAACAGGAAAAGACGCAACTAAAAAGGAGAACTTCAAACCAATTTCACTAATGAATGTAGATGCAAAAATTCTCAACAAAATCCTAGCCAATAGATTATAGCTTACATCATAAAGGTCATACATAAAGATAAAATAGGTTTCATTCCAGGGATGCTAGGCTGGTTTAACATATGCATGTCCATAAACTTTATTCACCATATCAATAGAAGCAAAAACAAAGACCATATGATCCTCTCAATAGATGCAGAAAAAGCATTCAATATAATCGAGCATCCTTTTCTAATTAGAACACCGAAGAGTATAGGCATAGGTGGCATATTTCTTAAACTGATTGTAGCTATCTATGACAAACCCATGCTAATATTTTACTGAATGGAGTAAAACTGAAACCTTTTAATCTTAGAACTGGAATCAGACAAGGTTGTCATCTATCACCATTACTATTCAACAAAGTGCTGGAAGTTCTAGCGAATACAATCAGGCAAGAGAAGGAAATAAAGGGCATTCAAATGGGAGCAGAGGAGGTCAAACTCTCCCTCTTTGCTGATGATATCATCTTATACCTAGAGAACCCCAAAGACTCAATTACAAGACTCCTGGTAGTCATCAAAAAAATATACAGTCATCAAAAAAAAAAAAAAAGTCTCAGGCTATAAAATCAATATTCACAAGTCAGTAGCCTTTGTATACGCCAATAACAGCCAAGATGAGAGACTAATTAAGAGTTGGAGTTGTGTCCCTTCACCATAGCTTGAAAGAAAATTAAATATCTAGGAATATATCTAACAAAAGAGGTGAAGGACCTCTATAAAGAAAGTTATGAAATCCTAAGAAAAGAAATAGCAAAGGATATTAACAAATGGAATAACATACCATGCTCATGACTGGGAAGAATCAACATTGTTAAAATGTCTACACTTCCCAAAGCAATCTACCAATGCAATGCCATCCCTATTAAAATACCAACTTTGTACTTTCAAGACTTGGAAAAAATGATTCTTAATTTTGTATAGAACCAGAAAAACCCCATATAGCTAAGGCAGTTCTTATTAATAAAAACAAACCTACCAGACTCCAGGCTGTACAACAAGGCCATAGTGAAAAACACCATGCTAGTGGCAGAAAAATAGAGAAATAGGCATTTGGAATGGAATAGAAAACCAGAACATGTAAACAAACATCTTACAGCCACCTAATCTTCAATAAACCAAACAAAATCTTACACTGGTGGAAAGAATCTCTATTCAATAAATGGTTCTGTGAGAACTGGATAATCACATGTAAAAGACTGAAACTGGACCCACACCTTTCTCCACTCACAAAAATTGATTCAAGATGGATAAAAGACTTAAATTTAAGGCATGAAATGATAAAAATACTCAAAGAAAAAATAGGAAAAACACTGGAAGATAGTGGCCTGGGGAAAGACTTTATGAAGAAGACCTGTGTGGCAATTGCAACAACAACAAAAATAAACAAATGGGACTTAATTAAACTTAAAATCTTCTGTACAGCTAAGGAGACAACAACTAAAGCAAATAGACAACCTACATACTTAAAAAGAATATTTGCATATTTTGAATCAGAGAAAAACTTGATAACTAGGATCTATAGAGAACTCAAATTAAGCCACATGAAAAAAGCCAACAATCCCATATATCAATGGGCAAGAGACATGAATAGAACCTTCTCTAAAGAAAACAGACGAATGGTTAGCAAACATAGAAAAAATGCTCAGCATCCCTAACTATTAGAGAAATGCAAATCAAAACCACCCTGAGATATATTCTAACCCCAAGGAGAATGACTCACATCACAAAATTTCAAAAATGCTGATGTTGGTATGGATGTGGAGAGAAAGGAACCCTTTTTCCCTGCTGGTGGGACTGTTAACTAATACAACCTTTTTGGAAGGAAGTATACAGAACCCTCAAAGAACTCAAGCTAGACCTCCCATTTGATCCTGTAATACCATTACTGGGCATCTACCCAGTAGGAAAACATTCCTTTTTTCACAAGGACACTTGTACTGACTGTTTATCACATCTCAATTTACAATTGCCAACATTCGGAAACAGCCTAAATGCCCACCAACTCAGGAATGGATTAACAAGCTGTGGTATACATACACCATGGAATACTATTCAGCCATTAAAAAGATGGAGATTTTACATCCTTTGTATTAACCTGGATGGAAGTGGAACACATTCTTCTTAGTAAAGCATCACAAGAATGGGAAAGTGTGAATCCTATGTACTCTATTCTGATATGAGGAGAATTTTTGACCTAGTACATGGTGGGGAGGTGGGGGGAAGGGAGTACAGAGAGAGAGTGAAGGAGGAGGTGGGGAGGGATAAGGGAAGAGCAGAGAGAAGGAAGGAGGGAGGGATGGGGTCTCAGTATGTGACACATCTTTTAGGGGCAAACACAATTATAAGAAGGACTTTACCTAAAAATGCAATCAGTGTAACCTCATATCTTGTAGCCTTAAGGAATACCCAACAGAAACAACAAATAAATAAATTTTAAAAATGATATTTAAAAAAATAAGAAGAAAGAGAAAGTTGAAAAACAAGTTTACTAAACTAAGAACTTTCATGAGAAAAAAAGAAAAAAATTTTAAAAAAGAAGAAAAAGAGAAAGAAAAATTCCTCCTGTGCTGAATTCAGAAGCTTTGACTATAGTATCTTCTCCAGGATTCATATTGGACAGACTTTACTGAAGCCCTAGCCACCCACTATACCCCAGCACTGTGCTGAACTCAGGGCCCAGGCCAAGGCTTCCTCTGCCTACTCCACAGGGAAGAGGAACACCTGGCAGTGAAACGGGAGAGGGCTTGTGGCTGGCAATATGGAAATTCAAAGGCTACCTGTTTTGTCTTCAAAGGGATCTTGTCTGGGGACATGTGCTTGAGGTATTGGGGTACGTGGGGAATTAGCCAGTGTCTTAAATTTCCTTCTTGTATTGGTCGTCACCTGGGAGTCACCAGAGATGGACAGTGCTTTAAGACATCAGAAAACCTTTTGTGCCAGAGGGTACCTGGCAGTTTTGGCTGGACCGTCCTCAAACACTGAACCAGTAAGTAGGGAGGGGGACTCAAGGTCAGGGGTTATTAAAAGATTCTGTACTCCTGGGAGTTGCCAGGAAAGGAGGGGTCCTGACTGGCCCATAGGGATGCTTACCCTTCCACTGCCTCCTTTCCTGCATTGGTTTTGCACTTAGTGATGACCCCCAGGGCTTCTCTTTCTACCTGGCCCTCCCTGCCGTGGGGCTGTGCTGAGGCAGCCACCCTTCAGTGGGGCCCACTCCTCACAGTGCTACGAGCCTAGACAGCCTCACTTGTAGAAACCCACTTGGAAGCTCTCACACCAAAAACACCAGGTTTACACAATTGATTCAGCAACACACATCTAACAAAAGCCAATGTTGTTGATAAACTGTTGATAAACTGAACAGCTGAGAGAAAATGTAGGATAATATTTAGAAATAAACATATCCGACATCGAGCACACAAAGTAAATTTAGTGTGATTTAAAATGACTTGCTTGTCTTCCAGAGGCTTAAGAGATCTGGACCCCCCTGGGTTACTCGCAGAGATAGGCTTTTTTGGAGTTGTAAAATCCCTTAGGCCTTTTCTCTGTAGCTGTACACCCCGTGAAGCCTGAGATCCAAAGGTATGCTGCCCTTCCTCAGAGATACTGGCCAGAGGGTTGACATATGTTAACAACATATTGTCAGAGGTCTATAGGTGCTCTGCCCTGAAGGAAGGACATAGTCATTACTTCATACTGGGTAAACTGAGTAAACGCTTGAAGATATTCAATTCCCCTGTGCCTACTTTCGTCTTTGTAATCTCCCTTTTGATACCTGCTTGGAAATTAGTCACTGTTTAGAAGAAGAGATTTACTACAAAAGTGATTGTATTGATATGTAAAAAAGAAGATAAGATAATGATGAAACTAATAGATAAGAGATTAAGTGTGTATGTGACTAGAAAAGTATAAAACCAAAATCTGGAATAAAGAATTTTGCTATATGCCACCCCATGGTGTATAGTCTGTTTCTTGACATAATAATTACAGGAGCGAGTTTAAACCCACGGCAAAGCTGCTGTTCATTCGCATCTCTGGTCACGCAACAGAAAATGGATCAATTCATTGAACTCCAAGCACTACCTAAGCTGGCTAATCATAAAAGTCGATACAAACAATAGCTGTCTGAAGTAAAAAAATTGAATACAAAGTTTAACAAACTCCCCACAGACTTTTGAGCAAAGATGGAGCAATAAGGACCAAATTTGTTCTTCCATATTACACAAGCGAAAACCAGAAATATGATAAGAAAGAATAGTTTTCAGACGTTGGGCAAAAGGCATCATAGGAGACTAAATACAGGACAGGAGAGGTGCAATTCCCATGTCAACCTGGATTCCCTACATGTTTGGGGGGTGGGTCTAACGCCACCCTGACTGCTGAGCTGCCTGCCCCAGGCCAGCTCCCAGATTTAAGGCTACACTTCCAGCTGAGCCCCATGAGCCAAATCGCAAGGTGGGAATCTCGGCTCTAAAGTCTGGATGGGCAGCAGCCCCCAGGACCACCTCACTCATCCCCCGGGACCTTGGGATGTGGTTTTGGATGATGTGGACACTGAAGCTATAAGGTTGGAGCTCTCAGGACTTGGGACTGGAGGTAGGAGGCTCCCAGCAGGAGTTTCAGGGGCCAGGTGACCCTGCCTTAGCCTGCAGGCACCTGGATCTCCTCTAACTCATAGTATTGTTGCCAGAATTTCTTCTTCAGTAGGTCCTTGGTTCTCAGGGATTAAAAGAATGAATCTATGGACCACAGGTCAGTGGCAAGTTAGGATTTAGTTTACAGAAAAGAATATAGAAAAAGTATCAGAGCTCCTGGTAGAGGGAAAAACCCAAGTAGAAATATCTCCTATCCTTTATCTTGAGATATAGATATATATATATCCTAATAAACGAATGGATACAGTCCCTTCCCTTAGGGCAAGGTTAATGAAAGTGTTGACAATGAAAGGATACAGTCCTTTCCCCTAGGGCTGGGTTAAAATACCACTGCCTTCTCTTGAAGAAATTTCCCAGGCCTGGGAGACTTACATGAAATGGACAAGGCCTAAAAAAAGGGGGGGGCTGGCAGGGGACTTCCCTTTCATCCCTGAGCCAGTATCCTGCACAAGGGCCATCCCCAGCCACAGACTCTGTGTGCACCTCAGAGGGCAGCCTCACACAGGCAGCAGTGCATCACGAAATAAGGGGAAAGTAGAGGGGCCTAGGGAAGCGTTTCAGGCTGTGCCATGGTCCCCCTGAACCAAGGACGGACCTGAAGGCTTCCCTCAGACTAGCCATTCTCCATGGCACATTGCTCTCCAGCCCTCTCCATCTCCTCCTTCTGTAGGAAATGCAGAAGGTGTGGTAGGTCCTCCCAGGTGGCTGACACTGACCAAGCCAGGGTCCACCCACCTTGTATCAATTCTCCCTCTCTGAATAGAAACTCTAACTGCTGTTAGGAAAAAAGAACAATGAATTAATCTAACTGCATCCTGCCAAACTGGGCAAAGATAGAAGGGGGCAGTTAGGATTTCTCTGGAGGGAGGGTGATCCAGAGGTCCACAGTAGAATCAGGTCTTGGACTGAAACCATCTTTACTCTTTGGCTTGAGACATCATTTCTGTATGTGGCTTGATGACATCATTTCTAGATGACACAAATCTGGTGAGATTTAAAAGGCAGGGTAGGGGGCGGAGCATGAAGGCCAGTGAGAAGTAGGTTAGCTGAGCCTTCCTAGAGCAAAAGGACAGAGGGAAAGGGCGGGATCAGTCCCAGTGTGGAATACTGAGGTACAGCGGTGGTTCAGACTGTGTGGTGTGGAGCTGGACAGCTGGATTTGGCCGAAGCAAGTTTCTGTGAGCACGCACAGGCCACCCCGGTGGGAGGTCCCAGAAGAAACTTCTTGTAGTTTAAGGTTTCTGAGGGAAGCTGGGGGTTCTCCCAAGTGGAATTTGGTGGCCAGATTGGAGTGCTGGCTGGAGCACTTTAATGTGGTTTGGCAACCTGTGAAGCATCTATGAGGGAAGTTCCCAGACAAGAGGAAGCCATTGTGGTAAAGGGCGCCAGCAGCCTGTGTAGGCAGGCATCTTACTGGGGGCCTAAGGTGCCACTGTCTGAGTTCTGCCTTCAGGGCGCACGTCAGGGTCAGGGACTCTGAAAAGATTGGGGAAGTGGGCACTCCCATGCGGTGAAACATAGATACGAGAGACAGTTCCCAGTCAGGGATGTGCCACTGTGGAGAATGGCACTACTAGTCTGTGCAGGCGACCCTCTTGCTAGGGGCCTAAGGCTCAGTGGTCAGAGTTCCTACTGTGGGGAGTGGTCCTTCACTCGGGACAGGCCCAGAAACCCCCACTCTCCATAGGAATAGTTGCAGGGGTAATCTGTGAGACCTGTCCCTGAAGAATTGTTGAGAATTGTGGAATCCCAGATCTGTGGGGGCTGAGTGCTGAGATGAATGGGTGACTACCAGAAACAAATAAGCTGGCAAACCACTCTAAGGCTGAGAACCAGAGAGAGGTTAACAACTATGTTGTTTGTCCCCCAAATTCCAAATTTACACTGCCACCTGGTGTCCAGGAGTATATTTTAGCATTAATATATTCCTACAAAAATCGAATCCATGCATTTTATATATATATATATATATATATATATATATATATATATATATATATATACATATATATTGATTATTGATTGGTTATTGATTTTCTCTTCTTTTTACTGTAGCTTCTATTGTTGTTATTATTTTTTTTCTTTTATCTTGTTTCAAGAGCAAGGACTTCTGTATTTTTTAATATATATATTATTATTCTTGTTACAGAATTTCAGCTTGAATTTTCTCTCACCCTAGTACACTCCTCTACATTCTCTCAGTTGATAGAAACTCTTCTACTCATCACATCTGTCCCACATAATGTCCTTTGGCATCAGCTAAGGTACTCCCCGCCCCCACACAGTGTTTATTGTTTTTTCTTTCTCTTTTTCTGGGTTTGTTGCCTTTCTTCTTTCTTTATGTATCCCTCCTCCCTCCCTCTTCTTCATTTAATTCAATAGTACATTTCATTTTTCTTTATTTAAGATTTTATATATATATATATATTTTTTTTTCTTTTTACTTTTCTGTTTTTTGTTTTTCCACCCTTTCTTTGCTGAGAGTGGGTGTGACACAGGGGTGATCTGGCAGGTAGACAGCAGCAGTAGCGTGGGTTAAAAAAGGCCAGGAGAAATTTCTACTCTTGGACCCAGGAACAAAGTAGTAGGAAGATCACACTGAAGAACTTTTCTATTTTTCTTCCCTTTTTTTTTTTTTTCTTCCTCATTCAATTTTTTCTTCTTGTTTTTTGTGTTGGCTCTTTTTCTTCTCTTCCTGTTTTTTGGCAGAGGAAGAGTCTGGCTGTGCACAGACAAGTAAGGAGTCCCTAATTTTGAGAAATCCACCCAGCTCAGCTACTCACAACCCTTGAGGTATAGATGTGGCCTTAGCACGATGCTGAACAATAATATCTCTTCTATCACTCTCAACCTCACTTCCTGTCCTCCATCTCAGTTGGTTCTCAATTTTCTTCTGTTAATCCCCTTTCTCCCCACCCCCCTTTTTTGCCTTACTTTCTCTCCTCTTTCATTATCTTGCTTTCCTCCTACTCTTACCTGATTTTTTTTTTCACTTCCTTTTCTCCTTTTCTCTTGCTTTTCTTTGCTTGCTGTAACCCTTCTCTGTCATCTGATCCTATACCAAGAGGTCTCTTCCTCACCTAAACTCTGAGACAAGGTAATTTGAAGCAAAGGAGGAATTGAGAAGGAAAAAGGTATACAAGGAAGAGAACAAGAAGAAAGCACACATGAGAAAGAACCAAAAGAAAAATCCAGGCACCATGCATAACCAAATTAGAGCAACTCCTCCAAGGCACCATGAGGCAATTCTTAAAGAAGACATCTCCTATAAGGAAATAATGGATTTGATAGAAAGGGAATTTAAAATATGGATGTTTAATATAATAAAGGGATTGTAATATAAAATGGAAAGATAGAATAAAAAGTCAGAAAAAGATATGTACAACATAGAAAAGATATGGATAAGCTTAAAGAAATGAAGGAGACAATCAGGGAATGTAAAGAAGCAGTAGACGGTATCAAAAATAGATTAGGCCATGGAAAAGAAAGAACATCAGAGCTAGAGGATAAAGTCTGTGAGTTAACACAGGTAGTAACAGAGTCAGAAAAGAGAGAGTAAGCACAACAGATGCTTAGAGAATGACAGGACACCATGAAGTGTTCAAACATACAGATAATAGGAATCCCTGAAGGGGAAGAAGATTGTCCCAAATGTTATTTATGCCCTACTGGAGACTCTCATAAATGAAAACTTCCAAAGTTATAATAAAGATCATGACACACTCCCTTTAGAAGGATAGCGAAGCCCAGGTCATCTTAACTCTAATAGAACCTTTCTAAGACACATTATAATGAAACTTTCCAAAGTCAAAATGAAGGAGAAAATCCTGCAAGCAGCTAGGAATAAGTGCCAATTGACCTACATAGGTAGAATCATTAGGTTGACAGCTGACTTTTCAACTGAAACCTTTCAAGCCAGGAGAGCATAGTCATTCATCTTCAGCATCTTTAAACAAAATAATGTTCAGCCTATAATCCTGTATCCTGCCAAATTTAGCTTCTAAATTGATGGAGAATTCAAATTTTTTGCTGATATAAAAGCACTGAGGAAATTTGTCACAATACCAGCTTTATAGGAAATACTTAGACCTATTCTCAGTACTGAACACCACCATGAACCACCACCAAAGTAAACATCTAGTAGGCAAAGGCCAGAATTTACCTTCCACAATGGCACAAAGGATTAAACTACACAACAAACTACCTCACAATAACATGAATAGAATTCTATCACAACTATTGTTACTTTCATACAGTGTGAATGGATTGAATTCCCACTGAAGAGACACAGGCTGGATGATTGGATGAAAAAACACAAGCCATCCATATGCTGATGAAAAACTACAAGCCATCCATATGCTGTCTCCAGGAGACACACCTAGCCCTGAAGGACAAATCAAGACTTGGGATTGAGGGATACATGTCTGAAGTATGGTCACTGTCTCCAAGCACCCTGCTCCTGCTGTGGAGTGGGGAAGATAAGGGGGTTTGCACTCAGTGTCCCCAGCCTGGTGCTGGGGCAGTGTCCTCCAAACCAGTCTCTCAGGGAGGATCATTTGCCTTCTCCAAGGCAATCAGGGTGGAATTGCAATAATTACTTTGTCTATTTGAAACAAAGCTTAGCCCTGACTCTAGGAGGCAGAGAGGGTCTGAGATTGCTACAGGAGCCCATTGCCAGCTTAGTGTGAGACCCTGGAGCTCAGTTTCCAGGTCAGCCTTATGCTACATCCAAAGATTTGTCCAGTGCTAACATCCTACAGTTTTCCAAAGGAGACTTCAGTGTTTTCTCAGTACTTTTCTGGGAAATTTTGTAGCAGTCATCCCTTTAAATATGTTTTGCAGCATTATTTGTGAAGATCTTGGAAATTATAGATGCCCCAAGTTTACCACTGGAAATTATGGGTCTTAACATCCAGAGCAAAGTTTAAAAGCTCTACCAGGATTCTTATGACCAGCCAGGATTGAGAACTGCTATGTTCAAATTTTTGTGCAGATGAGATCTCACATAATGTGTGGGACCATTGGATTCCTGGAAAGCACAATATCAGTATCTGAAAGGACTTTTAAAGCTCAGGCTCCCATCCAGAAGGAGAGTTAAAGGATAGGAATTTAGAAAGTAACCTGGTGGATTAGAGCTGTACCAAGAGAGAACGTTGAAGAACGCACATCAACCCCGCTGAGGCGAGCTGAAACCCCAAGGATACAAACAAAAGGTACAAATCCATCATCAAGCTGACAGGAGTCCCATCCCCCATGAGAACGGCTCAGATTGCCTGACAAACAAACGAGCAGAGTTCAAAGGTCCTCCCACCACACTCCACGGGAGAGAACTTCTAAAAACTGGACCTACCTCCCCTACTAAGGTGCCACGGCATTCTCCTGCCAGGCATAAAACTGTATATATTCTCTACCTGCAATTCTGAGCTCCCAGCACTCCCCTTCACTCTCACTCTGAACTCTGCAGGCCTGTCCCCCAGGAGTCCAGATTCTTGGGTGATTTCTCGAGGGGTGTGGACAGGGCCTAGACTGCACCTGGTCAGTGCTGATTTTGTGGCATGGGACTGAGGAGAGGATGGTCAGATGAGAGGGAATGACACCAAAGTGGTGGTGCCCTGAGGCACAGAGCAGCAGCCTTTTTTGGCAACAATAGGGCTTACTCCCAGATACTCCAAAGCCACACCCCCTGTCTCCCTGGGCAACCAGAGGAGGCCAGGCATCTTCTCAGGTCATCAACCACCACAGAACACACCAGGGATGGAAACACAGGCCCCCTGATACTTCAACCCACAGTAACTGTTTCACTAGGGTAGGACAAAGACCAGCTGAAAACAAGACAGAACCACCTAGCCCCACCACAAAAAATACAGGTCCTCAGTTTCTCAGACCATAGCACTGTATGGGTCCTTGACAAAGCTGCAGAGGAAAAATTCAAATGGTGAAAAACTATCATGGAATGGAATTAGCAGATAAACTCTGGCAACATGAATAACAAGAATAGATCAACCCCTCCAAGGAAAAATATGGCAGATGTAACTGAAGATCCCATTCATAAACAGCTGGCCGAGATGTCAGAAAT
>CAUYPK010163755.1:0-51424 GCA_963574355.1 Loris lydekkerianus
CAAGTGCCCATCGATCCATGAATGGACTAATAAATTGTGGTATATGTATACCATGGAATATTATGCAGCCTTAAAGAAAGATGGAGACTTTACCTCCTTTGTGTTTACATGGATGGAGCTGGAACATATTCTTCTTAGTAACGTATCCCAAGAATGGAAGAAAAAGTATCCAAGGTACTCACCCCTACTATGAAACTAATTTAGGGTTTTCACATGAATGCTGTAACCCATTTGCAACCTAGGAATAGGGGGAGGGGAGAAAGGGAGGGGAGGGAGGGGGGAGAGGGGTGGAAGGAGAGGGATTGATGAGAATACATTTGTGGTGCATCTTACAATGGTATATGTGAAACTAAGTAAATGTAGAATGTAAATGTCTCAACACAATAACTGTGAAATTACCAGGAAGGCTATATTAACCAGTGTGATATAAATGTGTCAACTGGTCTGTGAAACTAGTGTATGATGCCCCATGATCATACCAATGTACATAGGTATGATTTAATAAAAAAAAAAAAAAAAAGAAAAAACTTACTTATAGAACCTTTTTGTCAATACAATCAAATTTATTAAAAAAAAAAAGAGAAGAATTAAGGAACTAGAAAGAAAAAATGAAGAATACGTAGGAATAGGCCAAGTAATGAAAGTGAAGGGGAAAACCTTTCAACGTTCCTTTAATAAAATGAAATTATGATCAGTATCTTTTGGACTAAAGGGCCTTGATTCTTCTATACTGCTGTTAACTACTGCCTTAGCCTGGTCAAGTCACTGAGCATCTGTATGCCTTGATTTCTTCATCTGTGAAATAGGAAGGTTTAGTTAGATGTTCAAGATTTCATTCACCTATATAATTCTATTATTATTTCTGACTCTAGAGGATACTTTTTCAAAAGCACCTTCTATATGAGAATTATAAACTAACTACCTTGATAAAGCAATTGCTTTCTACAGCAATTCAGTAAATCCGTATGGAATATTCCCTTTTCTAGCACAATCCCTCATTCTATCTCTACTCCTTCTACCCTAACCTAGACTTTCAAATATTTCTACCAAACATTGGTAAAGATGCTATACAACAAAAACGCTCATACATTATAAGGAAGTATACTTGTTACAAATACAATACTTTGAAAGACAATTTCTCATTGTCCCTTGAAATTGAGCATATGCATACCAGCAGTTCTGCTCCTCATTATATACAACATACATACCAAGAAATATCTGCAAATATGTTTAATGTGGCACTAATTATAATTGTTATAAACTGAAAATGACCCAATGTCCATCAGCAATAGTATGGACACATAAAGTGTAGTACAGTATATTCTGACAGTATTTGACAGATTATAATATGAACGCTACCACCAACCATAATGTTAAAGAAATAGCCAGACACAAAATAACGTGTAATACACAATTACATATATATAATGTTCAAGGAAGCCCTAACTGATAAGGTTAGAAATCAATACAGTATTTGCTTACCTTAGATGAGGAGGGAAATGCGGGACTAGAAAGAGACCCGAGGTTTACAGTGCTAGAAATCTTCTACATTTTGGATTGGATGGTGCTTACTCTGTTGTTTGCTTTTGTATGATCCATTGTTCATGTACTTTTCTATAATGGCATTATACTTTGATATTTTTTAATTTTTAAATTGCCTCTGCAAGCAGCTTGGGGATTTTCAGGTTAATACTACAATAATAGCATATAGCATAGATGGAAAATTATATTAAAAAACCAAAGTATTTTTAGGTAGGAGAATGTAAGATATACATGATCTAGTTAATTCCATTGAAAAAATAGAAAATTACATTTTTTGGATGCAAAGTACAGCAAGCAAAAGGTGTTTCTGACATGTTTGTTATTTTTGGGTTTATGAACAAGGTGAATTAGAGTCTTCAAAACTTCCCATGCACGTATGTAAATACCATAGATTCTATCTGGTCAGATTTTAACTCCCCATGAACAGATATTCCCTTGAAAGTTATGGACTTTTGGCTATGACAATTTCTTCAGCCACAACAATCATCAGAACTTGGGCAGAAAGGGGGGGAATAAAAAAATAAAAAAATAAAGACTCTTACTATTAAAACAATTCTCTTTGTTTTTGCTTCATTCTTTCGCCCACCTTGGGCATGTCTTATGAACTGAAATCTGTCTACCTGAGCTAAATCAATTGCTAAAAAGCTAATTTTCTTTTGCTTATGAGAAGTTATTCTTCATTTTCCTCCCTCAACCTCCAGAAAACAAAATTGGAATTTCCTAATAATTTGCCATTTTGATCATAGTGGGGAAAGCTCAGTTGACCTAAACATTATGCATGACTTAGGAGAATTAATTACTTTTATAAATCTGGCTAATGTTAAATACTTTCTGTTGCCTCCTCTCCCAGATTGACAGGTCATTAGCCTGATATTAGTGCTCTGAAAAGAAAAGTTTTGTGAGGATAAAAAAGATCTGTGAAAACGTCTGTGTCTGTGTCTGTGAAAACGTGTAACAAATGGTTTCAGCTAGTAAATTCAATATACACTTGCCTGAGACTAAGGAGAGAAATCCTTTACCCAAACTTATTCACATTGACATGAGTGAACTGCAGATTTATTAAAGCTACTATAATGTCTAGCCAACAGGTGTCATTCAGCACCTGTCTAAATGGGTTGTGTAACAGAGCTCGAGGATTTCCTACTTCAGGTCAAAAGGCAGCTGCGTGTCTGCAGCAAAAGCTCTCTCTTCATTTTTCAGAAATGGAGCAAGGAGATCTGAGCAGCTCCTCTAATTTTTGTTACTTAAACAGAGCTGAAAGTAAAGGAAACGTGTCTCTGAAGGTTAAGTTCTGCCAGAGGAAACTCAATTTAATAAGTAAGTGAATGATAGTGAAGAGACAGATGGGTGAGATTTATGAAGAGGTCTTTTGGAAAGTGACCCCCACCAGGTGGTTTCCTAAAAGTGGTCAGTGGACATAGTATTTTCGATGCTAGGAGTAAGGGGGAGAAAGATTTGATGGCAAAGAATACATGCAGCATGCTGACTGGTACTTGGGATTGCTCATCAGATGTCTCTATTTTTGTCTAAACTTCAAAAGCTTTTTCAATGTAATATGTGAAGAGCAGAAGGTCTTGGATTCTGTGATTGGTTATTGTTTTGAAAAGGAAAGAAAATTACCTGTCATTTTCTCTCTACTGGCATTAAATCCCCAGTGGAGGTGCAGAGGGCATTCCAAATCACCATAACTGCAGCAAGAAGCTTTTGAGCCCATTACTTCTAAGGTTCTGCAGTGCTCTTACTGTCTCACCAAAATTTACCATTGCAGGCCTATAGAAACAGTTTTGCAAAAATGTTTTGATGATTCCACTTGCTTTGAGCTCTTAAGCAAAGTCAGAATTTACCTTTAAGGTATTTACCAAAAGGTATTTTGAAATCCATGCTAAATAAAGGCTTGTACTTCCCCCTCCTAAAGGAATAATTCCATTTATAATGGTAGTTCCCATGAAATTTTCATGGCACATTTTATCATATAAAATTCAAGTTATTTTAAAAAATGGAGAGAGAGGTCATTATGTACCATTTAAGGGGTCAAGACCTCAGTAAAACCTCAACTGGTCTCTGTCAAGGAAATATCGTTTGCAAGACAGTTGATGCGGGAGAGAAAACAGATCACAGTTTGGGTAGGCTAAGCACTCTAACAAACAGCCAACATTTTAATGGTTGAAAGAACTGAAATTTAATTCTCATTTACATAAAACTCCAGTGCCAGTAGATGTTGCTAGTCAGGGTGAAATGATGCCTGGTCATCTGCATGACGCTCTAGTGTGAATGGACTTTATCAGTGGGAGAGAGGCATGGTCCTGAAGGCTGTGAGTGAAGGATCATGTTCTTTCCACCTTATGGATTGTCCCTTCTCTATACATTTAAGTCCTCAAGGATTTAACCTGCAGATAGGGAGTGTAGAATGACCAATCCAATCAGTGCAAGATGGTTTTCAGACTGTATTCCATTGTGAGGAATACAGTCACACAACCACATCCAACTGCAAAATGTAGTTGGCTGTCTAACAGGAGGAAAAAGGAAATGATGTCAGCGAACAACTTACCAGATTCTGTGACGCAAGGTGATATGAGGGGGGGAAAGGATCTTACAGAGGTGTCCAACCTTTTGGCTTTTTGTGCCACCTTGAAAGAAGAGTTGTCTTGGGCCACACAACAAATATACTAACACTGATGAAAGCTGATGAACAAAAAATGACCATGCATAACTTTTTGCTGTATACCACAACAGATGAGCAAAAAGTCCTTACATAATCTATGTGTGGCCCATGAGCCATGGATTGGACGCTGCTGACAGGAGGTTCATCTAAGTGCAACTTGGAGAGGGCAGGATGTCAAAAAGTGTTTCTGCACAAGATGGCAACTTCACTGGGAACTGAGGGAGGAGTAAGAGTTGAACGTGTTGAAAAGAGTTGAGAAGAAGATACACAGAAGAAAGCAATTCTGAAAACAACCACCACAAACTGTGAGGGCTGTCTGGAAAAGTGTCCAGACATTGTTACTACTGTTTTCATTGTACATAGCTGGATACTTTCTAGACAGCCCTCCCAGAGTCATAAGGGCAGACTTTAAATCCTGTAGGATGGTTTTATTGAAGGATTTTTAAAAATATACCTTTTTATATAATTCAAAAGTATGGATTTAAACAAAATAATAGAGTCTTTTACATGAATGGAATACTTAAAAGATTTGAAATTCTTCCATGCTTATTAGTCCCAGAATGAGTACAATGGACAAGGATTGCGTTAGCTTGGCTGCAGGGGTTTTAAGAGAATCCCTTAAGAACTTAAGAAGCAACAAACCAAAACATTCAGTGAACTTTATTAAACAGAGGTTGTAAGAAGGCAATTTAGTTATTTTATGTTGGATATGATAGTTTCTAACATTTTAAGAAATAGTCAATATTCACTATTTTGTACCCTGTGAACAAAAGAGATTTTTATGTTAGTTTTTTGTATTTCACTATTTCAATTAAAGATTGTATTTCATAAAATTGATACCATTTTCTAACCATCTTGGCTTTTCTCCTGTCACAATCCCCCTGAAAAAAATGGGATGACAGTATATATCTCAAAGACAACTGTGAGCTTTAAATATTTTTAAAAATAATTTTCAGTTTCTCTCTTTTTAATTAGGTTTTAAACTGATTAAGGCCAGGGACTGTCTGAAAACACCTACCTACAGTGTCTGAGACAGGTGAGTCCACAACACATTTTAATCTCTTTCCCTTCTTTGGATCCTAGTACTCAATATAATACCTGATATGTACTTGTCCACAGCAAATTTTGTTTAGGATGCATGGGGGAATAAAATATTCAAAGATTTTATTCTATTCACCTGATATTTCCCTTATAGAATATACTAAGATGGATAGTTTTTCTTCTAGAAGCAAAATTAAAATGTACTCATAACAATGGAACAACCAGGAAATGATCTGTCAGTGAGAGATTGATGTTTCAGTTATGACTCACAGATGATGTTAGAGGCGAATTCCTGGGAAATCTAACAATGGGTTAAAATTTTGAATTGCAGCAGCAGATGACTATAGATTTAAATGGTTGAATTTAGCTACTGCTGCCATGAAATCATTAGCCTTTGGCATTAGTCTCGCCTACATACTTTATTCTGGTATTCTGGAAGCTACAAGCTATTTTTGTTAACGAGGGAATAAACTGAGAAATAGATTAGCAAATGTTAAAAAGTTTAATCTCTGTTAAATGATAACAGGTTATCCTGCAATGCATTCAGTTCTCATTACTTTGTAACGAAATTTGTGCTATTCACATAGCTTTGTTTCCTTCATATCTTTTTCTTTAATATAAACATTTCATCTATCATGATAATACTTTTTTGTTTAAAACCTTCTGCCAAGTACACTTTTTTCACCCATTGCAGGTTAATTGCATGCCCCTAATCTTAAAACAGATAATTCTTCGGAATAAACAATTCCCATGTTCTTTCTCTAAGATATATGATCTACTGGCTTATTATTTATTTATCATTATCTAGTAATAAACCTGTGATGAATTATAAAATGAAGCATTTTTAGTCCAATGATTCTAGATACAAACTTTGTAAATAAAGTAGGTGAAGTTGAAAAGTTTCTTAGTGTGATTAAATCCTCTTATCTGCTAAGATTTTGTGCTCCCTGTATAAGGAAGAGAATACCGCCTTCCATGCAGTCCCAGTTAACCTCATTAGGGGCTGATGTTTCTTACAACTCTAAGGAAGAGAAACATCCACATACAGAGAAAGTACACAAAGCTCCTGTGGAAATCATGGTGCCATCCAAGTAGAATAAGATGAAACTTGAACAAACAAAAGACAAGGAGATTGTAGTAAATTTATTTCTGGCCTTTAGCCTGTTTTCACTTTGGTTACTCATTGTTTCACTTCTGTATGTGAAGACTGAGGTCACCCTTCCCCTAAAGCTTTCTTAGATACCCCTAGCCAACACCGACGGCTTCTTCTTGTGAACGTCTATGTGTCTTGTTCACAACCCTCTTATGATAACTACTCATTCTGATTTATGGTGCAGCAATTTATATAGAATCACTTCCCATTTTCTGAGCACATTATGTTCTAGTGTTCCTTTAAAAACCAGTTGTTTGGTAGTCCAAAGTACTGATTTCCATAGAACTAATAATACGAATGCTGTTTCTATTTTCTTTCTAGTTCTATTTCTGTCTGAACTGGTGCTAACAGAAATATTTCGAATATGCCTCCATTTATGACATTGCTTCTTCAGGACAAATCAGTTCTATTATAAGTAACAAATTTCAGAGATTGTAGACTTAGACTTCCTTGGATTTTCTGCTACTTACTAGCTGTTTGGCCTTAAGCAAAGTACTAAATTTGTACCTAAGATTTCTCATCTGTAAAATAGGGATAATAATAGTACCTATTTCTTGTGGCTGTTGCGAAGATTAAATGAGTTCATATATAAAAAGTGCTTTAGACTGGAACTTGACATAGAGTAGGAGGTATATAAATTTGTAGATCTTATCATTCTTATTTCCATTCAATCTTGGAGCGTCAGGAACCTATCTGCCCACATCTAAGCATGTTTGAAAATGGAAATAAGCCACACATTTCAGTAGTTCACCTTCTGGATACAGCACAGGTATTGAATCCTAGAATACAGTTGGAAAGAACATCGCTAGTTCAAATGCCTTTTTCATCCACCTGCGTGTCCAAGATGAGTAAAAATGGACACAAAACATCATGACTATCTTCATCTCATCACAAAAATGAAATTAAAATAACAAGAACAAGGATTACTGCCGGCAGCATTTGTTGAGCCTTTAGTATGTGCCACACATGCCATAAATGGCTTTATATGTTATCCTCATATGATCCTATTCCAGAAGAAGAAATTGGTGGACAAGGAGGCAAAGGTCTCTCACATGTAAGACCAAGTTATACCAACCCAAATATTTCTGATTTTCAAATCCCATGTTGTTTCTGCTCTATCAAAGCCAAATCCAGAAGTGCTTTCGAATTGATATTTACATATCCCAATGTCTTTTTTTGTGGCTGTTCAACCTCTTAACAAATATATCTAGTTCCTTTTATCCTTTCTTTCTTCCTATTGTCTAAAAGTCATTAAGACTTATTGTCGAACCATCAGAGACCATTACACTTTATTTAGGGTATTATATTTAATCAGTGTTGCCATTTCTTCCATTTATGAAAGATCACAAGGTCACTAGCTGGTATTGTTTCAGGGCAACATATTAGAAATTCCTCTTTCTCTTTGTAGCACATGAATGTTATATATCAGTCCTGAATCCAGACACCTAACTCTTATAGGTTATAAAATATTTAACTTATTAGTCATGCCAAAGAAAAGATTGCTTTCCTATTTAACATATTCTATCCCTTAAAAGTATTTAACAGTTATTTTTGACATATATATAATGTGCAAAAGCACATCATGCATATATCTTATTTACTCTTCACAGCAAAACACTGCCATCTGTACTTTAGTTATCTCGACTTGGGATGAGGGACCTGAGAACTAGAAAAACTAAATATCTTTGCCATTCATACAAGTAGTGGTAGTATGTAATTAACACCTAGATGGAACTCTAATGATCTCAGTAATAACTAGTTTGAGATGACCCTTCTTTCTTTGAGCTTAGAAAATCAAAGTCATCTAGATGGCAAAAGCATCAGGCTTCCTTTATCTTGTTCCTCATTAAGAATCTATGATTGTCATCTTTTGTGAAGGAAAGTCTGTGTGTTCTTACTTATCTTTGTGTTTTCCAAATTGTCTCAAAGAGTGCCTCAACACTGGGAATGCATTAGCGACTGACTAAGAACATTATAGAGTATTTAAAATATGGTTAATGCTGAATTTATGGTTCTATAGTCAAAGGTTCACAACATTTTGCCTTGAGGACATTGACCAAGTTTAGTCACTTTGGTTAAAGGAGCTTTCCTTTGTCCGTATCTCTTTTCACAACTTGATTAAGTTTATGCTTGCCAGAAACTGTTGAAAGGTTTGAATCTGGAAATATGTGAGTGAACATAATAATATTGTGGGTTCTATAATCAAGCACTTTGCTTATTTTGGCAAGTGCAATTTGTTATTAAAAAAAACATTTGATTATATGCTATCCAGTATCATGTTCAAATGTAACAACCAATGTTTTCATATAAGTAGGAGTTTTACACATAACTGGAATTTTATTAAATCTCAGAACTGTGGAATTTTGTTAAATATCAGAATTTCTTCAATTAAAAAAGTCAGAAATACTAAAGTTTCTTTAGAAGATTTTAAGAATTTTTTATAAAGTTCCAATTAGGACCATTTTGGAGATACAAACCAGATCTTCTAACTTAAGGCATCCTTTTAAGTGAACCTGATTTCAGTTACTTTTAGTAAGGAAGTAATTAACATTACACATAGCAGGGATACATTCAGGTCTCCAATAGGGATCTTTGATCACAGTATTAATTTGACAATCCCAGGTAGAGGACAAGTTAATGTGATTAAGGGAAGGTTAATTGTGTGTGTAGACAGTATGGGTAAAAGAAGAAAACTCAGCAGGATGTTCGTAGAGCATTTCTGCTTGAGAGAGTTACATTTGTTCATTCGAGATTAGTGGGAAAAAAACCTTTCATAGTATTTAAAGGAAAGACTTATTAAAATGATTTACTAGAAATTCATTGTAGAAACAGTAACATGTATAATCTGACAAGTGGTGTGGAAGTTAACTAAATGCTTTTCAATTCTAAAAGTCTATAATTATAATGATTCCTCACCTACGTAGACTTAGAGTTTGATCCAGTATGTCCACATTTGTATGGTTAGAGAACATTAGTGTTAAAATAGACTGTAATGGCTCCATACCATGACTTGTATGTGAAAAATTTAGACCCCAAGAAAGTGAATGACCCACCCAAGATCAAAAAGATATTGTGTAGTATAATCTGTGGCTCAAATACTTTTATTCAGCATTTAAAACAATATTATCCTTTGATAGAGAAGAAGGGCGGGAGGCAGGAAGGAAGAAAAATTAAGGACTAAGGAAAGTCACAGTTCAATCTCCTACTTAGTAGGAAGCTTCCCTGTGACATAGTTAGCCAGACAAGTTAAAACTATGCATGAACCTCAGTTTCATTATCGAATATCTCTAATTGCAAGAAAGATCTTTCTTATGTTGACACAAAAGATACCTGCCTTTATTTCTTCCATTAGTCTTCTGTTTTCTATGCAAAGTATCTGTAGCTTCTTCAATCATTCTTTTTATGACATAGGTTTCAGATATTTTCTTAGCACATCAATAAAATATTTAAATTTTAGATTGATGCCTAGAATTAAACACCATGTACTGAGTGGTGGCTGGGTATCACAATAAGTATGTGGAACCCTACTGTCTCTTGATCAGGACACTGCACTTTAGGATTTTTAAACATTTATATATTTTAAGATGTCCCTATGAAACAACTAAAGCACAAAGTCATTTTTAATGTGGACTATTACAAATAGGGGACTCTTCCAACAAACACATGAAAAAATGCTCATCATCCCTAATCATCAGAAAAATGCAAAGCAAAACCACTCTGAGATACCACTTAACTCCAGTGTGATTAGCCCACATCACAAAATCCTGAATCTGCAGATAGTAGCATGGTTGTGAAAAGAAGGGAACACTTTTGTCCTGCTGCTGTAATTGAGCACTAATACAACCTCTATGGGAAAAAAGTATGTAAATTTCTCAAAGAATTAAAAGTTGATTTTCTATTTGATCCCACAGTCCCCTTACTAAGCATCCCAGAAGGACAAAAATAATTTTACCACAAGGACATCTGCACTAGAATGTTTATTGTAGTTCAATTCACAATTGCTAAGACATGGAAGCAACCCAAGTTCCCATCAATCCATGAATGGATTAATGAATTCTGGTCTATGTATACTTTGGAATACTATTCAGCTATAAAAAAAATATGTAGACTTTACATTTTTGTGTTTACCTAGATGGAGCTGAAACACATTCTTCATAGTAAATTATCTCAAGAAT
This sequence comes from Loris lydekkerianus, assembly GCA_963574355.1. Classification (NCBI taxonomy): domain Eukaryota; kingdom Metazoa; phylum Chordata; class Mammalia; order Primates; family Lorisidae; genus Loris; species Loris lydekkerianus. Next base: position 10,574 of record CAUYPK010163755.1, read on the forward strand.
GGGGGGGGAAGTATCCAGTGCACTCAATAATAAAATGAAACCAATATATAAACAACTACACTCTCAAACGAAAGAAAAAAAATACAAGTATAGTCTAGCAAGGGGGAGGTAAAAAAGAGAGAGGGGAGGGAGGAGGAAGGAGAGCAATTGGTGGGAGCTCACCTTATGTGTACAATGTGAGGATATTCAACACATCCCTGGGTGAAGGCCTTAACTACAACTTGACTTCACCTTAGACTTGAAAACAATGTCATCTAACTATCTGTACTCTTATATTAATAAGAAATTTTTAAAATAGTGGCCTTTTACACTGATTTTTAAAACAGGTTTTGATATACTTAATATTTTTAAGTCAAAAGCGACAGGATTAAGCATTAACTATTTGCTATCACCATTTCCACAATCATTAATATAGACCAATGGTTAAGATTGTTTAAATTGATCAAGAAAGGTATAATGATAAAATATTACATGTAATTTAGATTCGTTATGATGCAAAAATAAAACAAGTAGAATAAAACAAATTTTAAGATAGTTATGCACATTGGTTTTTATATATCTTTTCTCCCTAATTATGCAATATGTTAATAGATATAAAGGGTAAAATGTTTCATACTAGTTTTGGACAATGGTCATTAATTCATTTTTAGAAATAGAAACTAAGAAATAATTATAGTGAGCTTTAGGATATATGGATAGAAAGATCTACAAAGAGCTAGATACTTTGACCATCCAATCATCTAGAATGAATTCCATCAATGTCTTAGTCTATTTTATATTGCTATAACAGAATATTACAGGTTGGGTAATTTATAAGGAACAGAAATTTGTTTGGCTTATTATGATTCTGAAGGCTGAGAAGTCCAAGAGCACGGTACCAGCATCTGGCAAGGGCCTTTCTATGGCAGAAGGGCAGAAGGTAGGATTAAATGAATTAGAAAGAGAGCGAATAGGGATTGAGTTTATCCCTTTGTCCATAGTATACTCTCACAATAATTAACCTACTTCCACAATAACAGCAGCCCTCACATCCTAATTACTTTTTAAAGGTCCCATTTCCCAGTACTATTACACTGGCAAATAAAATTCAACCTGGGTTTTGGTAGAGATATAGATATTCAAACCATATAAATTAACATGAGTCTGTTTTAAATCTGCCTGTTCTTAGCTTAGCAATCAAGGTGGAAATCACTGGCTACATCTAAATCTTCTAAGAAATGAACAGAAAGGAAGAAACTCCCTAAAGTAAAATTAGGAGAAAGTGAATGGTAGGTAGTAAAGATTAGGAGAAAATGACAGAGAGCTATAGGTAGTGGCCAACTTCTAACTCCTCCTGAGTGACCTTAATGGTCAAATAATCCATGATTATGTTCACACAAATAGGTATATACTTCTTTCTAGAAATAAATGAGTGAGTAAATAAACTGAATAATTTTAATAACATTAAATTATAAGTGGTGAAATTAGAACCAGAGAAATTAGAATGGCAAGCTGAGAACCTTCTTAAGTATCAAATTTTTATGTTTATCTACCTCATTCTCTTCATCATTTTTCTATGGATAGTCTGTATAAAGATGGAAGATGAAACATCAAGGTAGCAATCTGACATTGCTGAATCATTAAGTTATGGCACATGGTTGCTAGAAGTCTGCTATCATGTGAAAGGGACTTAGAGATTTAGTTATAAAAGATCACCCAGTTGAGTTCAAAAATAATATCAAAAGTACTTTTTTGAGCTCTATAGATTTGGAACATTAAGATATACCCATTGCATATGAGTCTGCATTTCTAAATAATGAGTTTGTGCTAGTCTCTGACCCAATTCATCAATACTCAGTGGTATGAGGAGAAGGGTGCCTAGGATGGACTGCATGGACCCTTGTGTCAGGGGCTGTTTCTAAGGAGAGAAATAATAAATCAAGGATACACAAGTGAGATAGTCCTCCTCAAAACAGGTATCTTCCTGAATCATAAGTTTGTAAGAATTCTTAAAAATATTTTGTACATTTGAAAAACATGCTTTATGTAATGTATTCATATATAATATATATGTATACATGTAATATGTATTTACAAAGATTGTAAAGGTTAATTATTCTTGTGATAGACAGGATAGACATAAGGATAATAGTTTGTAATATCCTTGTCTTACTGCACATGGGCTGTTATAATAAAATACCTTATTTTGAGTAACTTATAAAGAACATAAATGTATTTCTCAGTTATGGGGCTAGAAAGTCTAAGATTAACATCTAACAGATTTGGTGTCTGATAAGGACCTGTTCCTTAATTCACAGGTGGGGGCTATGTGCTGTTTTCTCAAGTAGTGGAGGGACAAGACAGTTCTCTGGAGACACTAATTCCACTTAAGAGCTCTCTGTTCTCATGACCTAATCATTTTTCAGTTGTCCCACCTCCTACTCCCCTCACATTGTGCATTAGATTTCAAATATAAATTAGTCATGGGGGTGGGATGGGTTACACAAACATTCAGAACAAACCAGGTCTCCTTTTTTTAATCTTGAGCACATTAAATGGTTCTAAACTTTAAGAAAATAATAATTTTTTGTAAGGCTTCTGAATATGATCTGATTTTTCTATGCACAATTGTATTTTTACAATGGTATTTCTGAAAATATCAGAAATTATCTATAGTTATTGAATGGGATAACAGTATCTCCTAGGTAATGTCTTATGTTGTATTAGAAACAATTATTTATAATTTACTTTGATATCTACATAACACTGCATTCTAAAGCCATAGTAATGCCGCCATAAAATTTACATATATCTAATACTTTATCATCAGTCTCAGGATTATGCTCTTAAAAATCCTTAAGACAGATAAATTCACACAGTAAGAATAACTTATAACATCCAAGATTATATTTGAACCAATAAAAGTTTGTATGAATAATCTTGTCTTGATTAAAATAAAAATAAGTAAGCATGATAAATAAAAAAATAGTGATAATTTGTATATCTTAAATGAGTAATTGTGGATATGCTCAAATTTTTTATTTTTTTCATCTATTCAATGAATAATTATTAACCAGTCACTCCCCTAGATAATGGAGATTATATAAAGTTGAAACAAAAAGACACCTGCCTTCAAGGAATTCACAACATGTTACGTGGAGACAATATGAAATTAAATATGATAATGTTTTATAGTACTGTTTGTCTATTGATACCATTTAATTTCTTTAGTTATATGATATGAATAAAGATATTCACTGTTCAGGCCTTTTTTCCATGTATCATACTGGTCATAATATGTTTCAAAAGATATCTAACCTCCCTCATTATTACAGAGGTTTAATTACCTAGAAAATGTATTTATGTGGAATCTCTCATTCCCTGAAGCATTGCAGTGTTTTTCAAGATGGAGCTGTGAATAGGCTAAAATAAGGTCATGCAGGGAAGAGGGCTTACGGTGGAATCGACACTGCAGATGTTAAGAATACAGCTTTGAATAAAAACAGATGAAAATAGGGGAGAGGCAGATAATAAAAAGTAGTATCAGCGATGAGCAGGGGTGAGTTTAAAATATAGTCATGCATTGTGTAAGGGCCATTTGGTCAACCAGAAATCTCATAATTGAGGAGCAGTGAGAAGGCCAGGGTGACTGGAGTATCAGGTATAAGGATAACGAGGAGGAGAAACCATCTTAGAGATGAAGGTCCTTATCACTGCTAGTAAGAACTTTTGCCTTTATCCTAAGTTAGAGGATCTCCCACTGAAGATTTTGAACAGGAGATGAACACGTCTGGTTATGTATTTTAAGAGGATCCCTCAAGCTTCTGGGTGAGAACTGAAGAATCGGGAGAAGGACAGTGGCAGGTGTTCTAGCCTGGAGGCTGCGGCAGAAATGCAGGCAAGTGCTACAGCTGCTGGCTTGGGGAGCGGGAGAGCTGCTTAAGTACCAGACAGGCACTGCTTTGAAGGCAGAACTACCTGTATTTGCAGATTAACTCAAACTAGAAGAACTAAGTGCCATTTCTATGTCAAATTCCTTGCTAGTGCTTAGGGAATATAAACAGGAGTAATTCAGCATATTCCTTCTAGCATGAATAGTCAATTAAATAAATAATTACTGGAGAGTGCAAATATTCTCCAGTTGTGGGAATAACAAGTCCTCACAGAAGGGTGTGTGATCTAATCAAAATAGGCCAGGTGAGCACTTCTCTAGAGGTGTATGTGACATCGGAATCTAATGTGTTAATCAAATGTATTCAGCTTAGAAGAGTTGGGAGGAGAGAGAAAATAGCTGCATGTATGTGTTCAATATCCTAAGCACTTTTAATTTGCTAATATCTCATTGATGACTTTACTGCTATGCCTCTTTACAGAAAGTAAATCCTGCCCAACATTTTTGCCACTAGAAAGAAGTTGGTTCCAAGACTACATACCGTATATACTCGAGTATAAGCCGAGTTTTTTCTGGCACAAAATGTGTGCCGAAAAACCCGAACTCGTCACAAATTTTGTGCCGAAAAAACTCGGCTTATACTCGAGTATATGCGGTGTATTCTTACACATTCCTTATTTCAAACAATATTTATGGAGCACCCATTTTGTGTTAGAGTCTAGTGTTGAATGGTGAGGAATATCCTAAGACATATTACATTTTGTCCTTCGCACAAAGAGCTAAGAGCACAGTTTTATCTTCCAAGTTAAAATTTAATCTTCTCCACTAAGATATACATTAATTTTTTGATATTTAGATATACTGTATTTGTAATACCATTCATGCTGTGAGTTACCTGAGTTACTAAATACTCAACAGATTACCCAGAAGACATGTTCCTTATATTTATCCTCTCCCTCATAATAGCCTTAGCACCAATCAAACAGCTTAGCTTATAATAATATTTGTTTTTTGTTTGTTTGTTTTGTTTGTTTGTTTGAGACACAGTCTCACTCTGTCACCCTGGGTAGAGGGCTGTGGTGTCACAGCTCACAGCAACCTCCAACTCTTGGGCTTAAGTGATTTTCTTGCCTCAGTAGCCTCCCAAGTAGCTGGGATTACAGGTACCTGCCACAATGCCCAGCTTTTTTTTTTTTTTTTGGCCAGAGCTGGGTTTGAACCCACCACATCCGGCATATGGGGCCAATGACCTATTCCTTTGAGCCACAGGCACAGCCCAATGCCCGGCTATTTTCTGTTGCAGTTTGGCCAGGGCCGGGTTCAAACCCACACCCTCCGTATATGGGGCTGGCACCCTACCCACTGAGTCATGGGCACCTCCCTATAATAATATTTGTTAAATAGTGAATAGGTCTTTTCCAATTATAATCTTGTTTTTATTGTAGATTATTGAGACCACCATGGAGAACTAATATACATTTATACATGAGTATTTTGTGAATAATTGTTCTGTGAACTTTTCTTATCATATCTACGCTAAGAGACTATTATATTAGATCATTGCTTCTTTTATATAGTAAATGAGTATATATATTCATTTAAGGACTTTTCCCCCTAAAATCATTAATATTAGTACCACTTATAGAAGAGTAATATTTCTTCATAGATATGTCTTATTTACAGTCTCTCTCCCCTTTCTTTTATAAAAAGCTGCTATGAAATTCTTCTAATCAGCATATTTTACCTTGTGACTTCTTTTCACATATCCATAATTGTTTCCCCTTAACTTTCTATTTATCCCACTCATCTAAACACTTGATTTCAGTGCTTTCAAATTTAAGTCTCATTGAATCATTTCCCTTTAACTTTTTTCACAGCCCATTACGTTACTTTAAGGAGAGTTCTTCTTTCTAATTCCCTATGAAATCAAGTGTAATTTTGTTCAGATTGAAAAGAAGGACCAATAATGATTATAAATATACTTGAATGGAGTAAAATTTTATAATCAGTGTTACTCCATCTCATACAATTTTTGTTTTACCTTTTCTAGAGAACAGGAATTGATTGGGCAACAATCAAACCCCAAATTATAGATCTATGAAAGTTATTAACCTCATAATACCCTACGTAGCATTTTCCATTCTACAGAATCAATGACTTAACACACCCATCCCTTTTCTCTTCCTCCTTGAACTAACAGAAAGCAGGCCCCTATTGTTTAGTCATTCATCTTGATAATGTTTCTATTATCCTAAGAAGATGGCAACACTGGTGCCACAACGTGGCAAGTGTTCCTTAAGCTTTGCCCAACAGCCTGTGATATAGGGGAGCCTATAGGCCACTTTACCTTTTATTAGTTTGAAAGTACCATGGTCACCACACTCATCCCCTGAATGAATGTAATTCCACAGATCCTGGTGACGGCTCATTAGCTTTCAGGACTATCTTCCTTCCCTCCTACTCTCATCTTCCACTCAATTGTTTTCTTACTCTTTTGGAAGACTGAGGTTGAGAAATGATAAATTCTTGACTTACCCTCTTCGTGCTTTGTCTCTCTTGGTTGGATCAATGGCTAAGGGTATATTCATTATATTCAGTACATTCCTTTTTGTCAAATTGTCTTTACAAAGCTTTTTGTTTTCTGAGCAGCCTCTTAACCACAGCAGTGAAACAGTGAAACTGCTTGTTGCCTTCCATTGAAAATTAGGTTTTGGCCCCAAGCCAAGCTGCCTGAGCCAGCACTAATATAATTCACAACTGGAAGGAGACAATCAATTAATCAATACTATAATTTGGAACTGACCAAGGTAGTAACACTCACAGCTATTAGAATCAACTGACTGACACCGTTTAGGATTAATGAGGTAGCAGGGGAACGAAAACCAAAGATTCATTTAAGGACTTTTTCCCCTAAAATCAAACCACCTACTCATTTTGTTTTTCCTATTTAGTGATACCACAATGAAATCGAACCTAAGTAAAAATAGTAAAGACAAAGAATCTTACCCATTGCAGTGATTTTCAAAAATAACTCTAGGGAAAATTTTAGGTAAGGGTTTCAGAAAAATCAATTCACTTCAATGTTAGAGTCTTCTAAAAAATCTAAACATAGTAGACTAAAATTGCTATTCTGATAATATTTGGGCATCCTTTGATCCAATTTTGTAATCAACTATTGTTATATTTATTGTCTGAATAATCATGTTTAAAGTTGCAAAATGTTTAAATAATTTTTAGAAAAGCTTTATTGGCTTTATATGTTTTAATCCTAAGATATAATAAATAAATGAAAAAATAATTTTTTTTAAGACAGTGTCTCACTGGCTAGATTGTCATGGCCTCAACCTAGCTCACAGCAATGTCAAACTCACGGGCTCAAGAGATCCTCCTGCCTCATCTTCCTGAGTAGCTGGGACTATAGGTGTCCACCATGACACCTGGCTAATTTTTTCTATTTTGGGTAGAGATGGGGGGGTGGAGGGTCTCCTCCCTACCAATAACTTTTGAAGAGATCTTCACTATGTAAAATAAAATAAATTTAAAATTGCTAGAGAATATGTGAAAAAGATAATCCAAAAGGAACTGAGTTCAAAAATGGAAGAGATTAAAAATAATGGATACATGTTAAAAAGTAAATTGAAGTTGGGACAACAGAGTGTGCAATGGTATTTCACAGAGGGTCTTTTGTAAAAGTAAAAGCCAATCAAGTTCCCTAAAGTAAATGTAAGTCACCTTTGCTGGAAAGGGCCATATCATAACTATTTCAAATCTCATGGCCTTTTTGGCTACTAACCAACTCTACCATTTTAGCCTGAAAAGAGACATACACAAACCATAAATATATATATATATATGTGGCTGTGTTCCAAGAATACTGCATTCAGAAAACAAACAGTGGCCAGATTTAGCCCATGGGGCATCATTTTGCCCAACGCTTTCAGGAGATTCAGACAGTGGTAGAAAGAATCAGTTGCCCCAAGGTAAAAATGTACTTTGTAGAAGATGCCACAGAAGAATAACTTTTCTGTCATGGGAGAGGAAGCTTATAAGGGAGATTGGACAGTGGGCAATGTCAGTTCCCACTTCTCTCCAGCAGATAAAATAGCACATTCATGCGGCAGCTTTTGACAGCCCCATGAACATCTATAAAATGAGTTCAAAATTCAGGATAAATCTAATTTGCTCTTCCATACACAAAGACGGTGGACTGTTTTCTTAATTTTTAATTAGATATTAGAGAAGAAATTTTATATTTTGTGATCCTTTATCTTGTAAAGTTGCCTTGGCTTTGCTTATTTTGTTTGTCATTGTTAATAGAAATAGAAATAGAAAAATACCCCTCCCACACACATAGCATGTGAAGCAATACACCATCTCACATTGCATTTAAAAAAAACAAGAACTACATCAGTGCTAAGAGATAGATGAATATTACTATGGTAATTGTGAAGGGAACATAAAAGAAATTACAGTCTGGTAGGAAAGATGGGAATTTGCACAAAGATAGTGTGAAGGCTTTCATGTGAGGAGATACAGTTCTGGTTTGGACTCCTTGGTTTTGAATATCAGATCCACTATTTATCAACCTTTGATCTTCATCATATTCCTTAACCTCTCTAGGCTTTTCTTTCTTCATCTGTAGAATGAAGATTATATCTTAATGCTTTTTCATTGAGTTGAAATTATTAAATAAGAAAAGACTTAGTATAGTACACCTAGTGCTTAATGGTTAACTCGGCTAGGGAATGTATTTTAAAGTTCTAGGATGTGGTGGAATTTTTCAAAAATAAGAGGCTATGATCCAGCTACCTGCCTCTTAAGCATCATACAACTATAGGTAGGTTTTCTTTATGAAGTAGAAGTTTCAAAGTAGGATTTCTTTGGAGAGAGATGTTTGGTGAATGTCATCCTTCCCTTAAAACATACATATACTGCACAGGGATTTTAAGACCACTAAGGTACCATGAGTTAAGTGTCTCTTCAATTTAGAGAACATAGGGAACAGTACCTGAGCTAAGCCCAGAAGTCTGCAAGCAAGAAGCTAGCTAATGTGGTCCGTTGCAGCTGAGAAGAGGGCTGGTTTGAGGCTAGTGATGGTGTGCCCAGAAATTTTAGGGAGCACAGATTCATGAGTATTTCCGCGGGACCACTTTTGAGGCACACAGAAGGGCAGCTGAACCAGATGATCTTAAGCTTCCCAATCAGGTCAGCTGGAGGGAGGAGGGGATTTCAGCAGAAGGTAGAGACCAATTGCTCTAGGGGCTGCAGAAGAGAGCTCTCTGCCTGTGGTATAGGAGGGCTGTCTCTCATCATTCCATAAACAAATCCTTGTTGGTGAAAAGTCAGCTTTCCACCCCTTCTGAGTCCAGAGAATACCGAAATTATGTCACCTCCACAGATTCAGCCAAATAACATTGTTCTTTTCCTCACAACTGTCCTCTATTTCTGAAAGGATCAAAAACTACAGTAAATGAAATAGTGAGGGAGAAGTGATTCAACTTAAAATCAATCCCAGAGTTTAACTTGTTTATGAGAGGAGGTATATTAATTAGTGAATTGAAACTGTGTTTTGTGATTTCAAGTCACCATAGGTTATTTTAATAATTAAAAATGGGCTGAGAATTGTGCCTGCCTGAATTCATATTGAGGAATAGGATAAGAGCTAGTTAGCTATTATGTAAAAAATTTAAAAGGTAATAGAATTGGGGGAAGTGTACTTTGTAATAGGTAGTTGTTTATGATTACATCATATAATTTATGCCTGTTCAGTGTTGCATATGTTTGCTGTATCTACATCTTTCTCTATGAATTGAGATCAAATCTAGGCTTCAAGGATCAAGATCACATTGTACATTGACTGCTGGCATTGACTTTTAACTTTCTGTTAATATATGGGCCCTTGTGCAATGCTCACATTGCGATCTTAATAAGTTATTTGAAAACATACTGAATCACATATTATGTCTTCTAAATCCACTAATGATTCCACATCATTTGTAAACAAAATTCAGGCTTCATTAAGATGACACACAGACACTTAAAGATGTGTCTCCTTTTTATCTTATCCTATAATTTAGTTTGTACCCATCTATCCCAAACAGCAGTCATTTTTGACATACTGAATTTCTGTCAATCAACCATGTGGCTGCACAACTCCGCACGTGTCTTCACCTCACTTCATCTGCATAGAATACTGTTTCTCATCTAACATTGTTTTTTCTAGATAAGGACTATTTCTCTTCAAAGCCATTTGCCTTTCATAAAAACTCTCCTTTTCCCCCTCAAAATTAATAAGGCCTGAAATTTATCCTTTGATTCCTCACTCACATTGTGCATAGTTATTTCAAAAAGCAAAAAATCCTTAATGCGTTCCTATTTATATATATGTAACTTCATTATTATGTTATCAATATTATTCATATTATTAAGAACACTATCTCAGCATCAAAAAAAATGTCCACCAGACAGACAGTGTTTCATAAATGTTTACTGAATAAATTTTTAAAGAAGTATGTCAAAGACTATGTTTCTTCCTAATAAATATGTACTGAACATCTAACATGAGTAAGGCACTGTGCTGGACATTGGGAATAAAGAGAGAAATAAAAGAGATCTTATTCAATCTAACAGAAAAAACAGACATTTAAACAAGCATGAAAGCAGTATAATGCTCTCCTATAAGATTTCCCAGAATCTATACATTTGTTAGCTTACATGCCAAGAACTTTGCAGATCTGAGTAAGTTCAGGAGATGGAGAAATTATCCTGCTTTACTCAGGTGACCCCAGTGTAATCACAAGGATCCTTACAAGGGGAAGAGAGTGACAGAAGAGTCACTCTGAGAAGGCAATGGGAAAGAGAAGCAGAGGTAAGATAGAGAAATTTAAAGAAGCTATGCTGATGGTTTCAGAAATAGAGGAAGGGGCCACAAACCAAGGAATAAAGACAGCCTCTAGAAGCTGCAAAAAGTAAACAAATAAATTTTTGTAGCACACTACTAGCTCATTTTAGACTTTTGACCTCCAGAGTTATAATAAATATTTGCTATTTTAAGCAAAAGAAAAAAATTGTTGTTATAGGAGGAAAAGGAAACTAGTATAAAAGGCAAAATAATAAAATATGACACATGTTATGATGGGGTACTGAATAAGTGTTTAAGTCATATTTCAGTAGGATTTAGTAAACTAAGAATCTGAGAAAGGCTTCCTGAGAAAGTGATATGTAACTGAAAACTTGAAAGATGGGTAGGATCACATAGAAAAGAGGACTACTGAAGAAAATTCCAGAGAAAGGAAAAAATCTGCCAAAACTTGGGAAAGAACAAGTTCTGATTTGAAGAACTGGAGGAAGTTCCATATGTCTAGACAACAGAATTTAAGAATGATGATGAGTGATGAAGCTTCTGAGGCCAGATCATGAAGGATGTAGTCAGTTGTGATGTGTTTAGAAGTTTGTACTTTATCTTAGGGCAATGGGAAGCCTTGGAAAAATTTTAAGCAATGCCATAATCATATTTTCATAGGTTCACTGTGGAAAACAGATTAGAGAAGAGATAATTTGAGGAAAGAAAGTTCAATTTGGAAGAGATGGAAACCATTCAGAAAGGAGATTGGGGTTTTTTTGTTTGTTTTGTTTTTTGCACCAAGAAATAACTGTAGGAAGAAAGAGAAGTATCCAGAAAGTAATTTGGCAATAGGATTTAAATAATTTAGTAATCGACCAGATGTGAAAGGCATTCTGGGTAGACAGTAGGCTTTTCTGAGACAATGAACACAAATAGAATGAAGTAGGGAAGTGTGGAAGGAAGAGAAGACCAAGAGTGCATCTTTGGACATGGTAAACTTCAGATGTGTATGAGGCACCCACATACAACGTCGAGTAAGTACTAAGACATTTAGTCCTGGAGCTCAGGAAAGAGGTCTGTGCTGGGGGAATAGATTTGGGAGTCTTCAGTTTGCACCCTTTAAAGCTTTGGGTGTGGATGAATTTACCAATAGGTTTTGGATTTACTTATTTATTAGTGTGAGGTTGAGAAAAAAACTAGAATTGAGCCATAAAAATCATCAATATTTAAACTGACAGTAGAGCAAAAGAGACATTCCAAGGACAAAAGGAGAAGCAAGAGGAGAAGGAAGCAACTAGAAGGAAGTTGTACCCAGGAAGCAAGGAAACAAGAGGCTCATGAAGGAAAGATTCCCACAGAATCAGATGCATCCAAGAAGTGAAACAAGGTCACTGAAAAGTATCTGTATGTTAAACATCTAAGCATAGATGAACTGTGTGAGAGCAAGGTCACTGACATGCATATTGCAGGAAAAAATAACTTTGAACAAGTTCAGGAAATTGAGATAAAATATAGATAACACCTTCAAAAAATTTGACTGTGAAGGGGAGAGGAGAGAAAGAAAATTATTGGGGAGGGAGTTTAGGGTGAAGAGATCTTCTCTACTGTTTATATTCTATTTTTCCAATGCTGAAAAACCATGCATGCTAAGATTTTAATAAGACTTATCCAAAGATAAAGAAAATAATCAAGACACAAGAAGGTGAAGAGTAGAGAATTTACTGTGTTTCTGAGGAATCCAGAAAGGAAAGATGTCAGAATGAAGCTAGATAAATTATGTAGATGTAAAGGCAACTCTTCCTCATCCCTGCAGGACAAAGAAAATATGTATGCTGGGTGTAGTTAGGTCAGTGAGATGTCCAAAGGTTTCCCCCCAATGGCTTTAAGTAATCTCCTGGATCTGAAAGGAAAGATGGATGAGCTGAAGATTTGAAGAGAGTTGAGAAAGTTTGAAATAGTATCTGTGAGGAATGGGAATTTCGCTGTGTAACAGAAAACTAATAGGATTCCCAGACACTACTGAGAGCCTGGGTAAGATGAGCAATCGTGAATGCATATTGCCTCCAATCTGTTGCTTTTTGTGATGTCCTGCACCACTGTTTGGCAAAGATTTGATGCACGCATAAGGAAAAGAAAAATCTCACCATAGGGAATTTTATAAGCACAAATACTCACAGACCAATGGGGGCTTGGGATACTAACATAGTGACAAGAAAACAGTTGAAGATACTCCAAATGCTGGACCTTCATATTTCCTTCTTTGACATTGTTGAATCCCTCATCATATTATCCTCCTGCTCTTTGGGATTCAAGACAAAGAATCTCAACATGAAATGTCTTTTTAGGCTCTGGTATAAATGAAAGAGCCAAGTCCCATTTCATGAAGGTTTGAGAAAACTGAAACATTTCAATTCTATGTCTACATGTGCAGCTTAGGCAGTAATGTGGCCATGACTTTTAAATGATGTAGTACATAGTTTACCATTTAGAGATAAAAGTATAGTGTGATACTCAAGTGTATATGTATTTATCTAAAACATATTTTATATGTATCTATAATTTTGCCACAGATGTCAATGTACAGCTGTGTCTTTATCACCAAGAGACGTGAGGAGAATGTGTAGAATGCTAGTATTCTCATTGCGGAGACTGCATTAATCTATAAATGTGTGCTCCCCCAGGATTTGGTTTTATTTTCTAATTTCCATTTCTTGAATTTTGTTACATCTCTAGCCTCTCATCTTAATTAAAATGAAATTTAAAAATTAAATATCTACTGCTAAGCTGCCTGGCGTGGAGCCCAAATGAGAATCACACATTCTCTTCTCTCTGTCCCGTGATCACTTTAGCAAATTAAATATACATGGAAGGAGAAGTGCTCTGCATATAAAAAGGAAGAATTAGCTTCCCAATCATATCTTCTAACCACTTTTTGTTAATATTGTTTTAATTGACATATAGTATACTTTATAGGGTACAATGTGATGTTTTGATGTGTGGATATAATGTGAAATGATTAAATCAAGCTAATTAACATGGCTTGCACCTCTGTGTATTATTTTTTTGTGGTGAGACATTTGAAATTTACTCTCTTAGCTTTTTTGAAATATATAACACATTATCGTTAACCATAGCCACCCTAAGTGCCATAGATTCTAAATGTATTCCTCCTAAGAGAAACTTTATATCCCCACCCCCAACCCCATTTCTTTTCTAACCCTTACCTCCAACCTCTGGTAACCATCATGCAACTCTCCACCGCTGTGAGTTCAACTTTTTTACACATGTAAGTGATATAAGTGAGATTTTACAGTATTTGTCTTTCTGTGCCTGACTTATTTTATTCAGCATAATATCTTCCAATTTCATCCACTTTGTTACAAATGACAGAATTTCCTTCTTTTTAAGGCTGCATAATATTTTATTGTGTGTATACGACACATTTTCTTTGTCTATTGTCTGTTGATAGACACTTAAGTTGAGTCCTTATCTTGGCCATTGTAAATAATGCTCCAGTGAACATGAGCATGAAGATATCCCTTTGATAATTGGTCTCAATTCCTTTGGATATATACCCGGAAGTAGGATTGCTTAATCAGATGGTGGTTTATTTATTTATTTATTTATTTTTATTTTTTTTTTTTGTGTGTGTGTGTGTGTGTAGTAATCTCCATGCCATTTCCATAAGAACTATGCTAATTTACATTTCCATCAATATTAGAAAAGATTTATTTCTCTACATCCTGAACATCACTTATCTTTCATCTTTTTAATGAAAGTCATTCTAAGAAGTGTAAGGTAATATCTCATTAGGATTTTAATTTGTATTGCCCTAAATATTAGTGATTTTTTCATTTAAGCATTGACCATTTGTACTTTCTTTTGGAAAATGTCTACTCAAGTCATTTATCCATTTTTAAACAGGTTATTTTCTTGCTATTGAGCTGAGCTCTTTTTATATTTTGAATATTAACCCCTTATCAGATGTATGGTTTGCAAATCTTTTCTCTCATTCTGTGATTCATCTCTTCACTTTGTTAATCATTTCCTTGACTTTACAGAAGCTTTTTAGTTGATATAATCTTTTTTCTTTATTTTTGCTTTTGTTGCCAGTGCTTTGGGGGCCATATCCACATCATTATTGCTGAGAACAATATTGTGGAGTTTTTCTTCCTATGTTTCCTTGTAGTAGTTTTATAGTTTGGGGTCTTATATTTAAGTCTTTAATCAATTTTAGTTGATGTTTGTAATGGGGAATGCAATTTTATTCTTCTGCATGTGGACAACCAGTTTTCCCAACACCACTGAGTGAAAAGATCATCCTTTCCTCATTAAGTGTTCTTCACAACTTTGTTGAAAATCAATTGACCATGATGTATGGGTTTTTCCCTCAGTTCTCAATCCTGTTACATTGGTCAGTGTGTCTGATTCTATGCCAGTACCATGCTGTTTTGATTACAATTGCTTTATATTTTGAAAGTAATAGTGTGATGCATCCTACTATGCCTTTTTTGCTCAAGATTGTTTTATGGTTCCACACAAATGTAATGATTATCTTTTCTATTTTTGTAAAAAATGACACTGGAATTTTGAAATGTAGTACATTAAATCTGTAGATTTCTTTGGGTAGGATGGACATTTTAATGATATTATTCTTATAATCCATGATCACTGGATAACATGCCATCTATTTTTGTTTTCTTCAATATTTTTAGTAAGTTTTACAGTTTTCAATAAACAGATTTTTCACCACTTTGGTTAAATTTGCATCTACATAGTTGTTGTAATTGTTAATGTAAATGGGATTATTTTCTTATTTTTATTTTCAGATAGTTCATTATAAGTGTATGGAAACATGACTGATTTCTGTTTTTGAATCTTGCAATTTTAGCAAATTTGTTTATGAGTTCTAATAGTTTTTTACTGAAATCTTTAGAATTTCCATATAAGATTATGTCATGAGCAAATAGTATCTATTTGTCTGGCTTTGATATCAGGGTAATGCTGTTTTCAAAGTGATATTGGAGGTACTGCTTCCACTTCTGTTTTTTTAAAAGGGTTTGAGAAGTATTCCTTCAATTCTGTACTTTCTATTTTGCTCCCTCCTTTTCTACAAGGATAATTTTTATTTCTTTTTCTTGCCTAATTACTCTGGCAAAGACTTCTCATACTATATCAAAAAGAGGTTTCTAAAGTGAGCATCTTTTTCTTGCCCCTGATCTTAAAGAAAAAGCTTTAAACATTGTATAATTGAGTGTGATGTTATCTATGGCTTTGTCACACCTGGGCTTTACTCTGTTGATAGACATTCCTTCTATTCTTAATTTGTTAAGAGTTAAGAGTTTTTATTATGAAAGGCTATTAAATATTTTTTGTTATTGTTGTTCTTCATTTTGTTGTATAGTATATCACATTTATTGATTTGTATATTTTAAAACATCCATGCATCCAAAGGACACATTCCACTTAACGGCAAAGAACAATTCTTGTAATGTGAATTTTGCAAACATTTTGTTGAGGATTTTTACATCTGTGTTCATCAGGGATATTTACTTACAATTTTTACATTACCTTAAAATTTTCACATTACCAAAAATTTTTTTGTAATGTTCTTGTCTAGCTTTGCTATCAGAGTAATGCCGGTCTCAAAGGGATATTAGAAGTATTCCTTCCACTTCCTTTCTTTTTAGGTGTTTGAGAAGGATCGATATTAGTTCTTTCTTAAGTGTTTGGTAGAAGCCAGCAGTGAACCCATCTGGTTCTGAGCTTTTCTTTTGTGGTGCTTTTATTACTGATTCAGTCTCTTTATTCATTATTGGTCTGTTCAGATTTTCTCTTTCTTCATTGTTCAGTCTTGGGAGGTTGTATGTGTTTAAAAATGGATGCATTTCTTCTTGATTATCTAATTTGTTGACATGCAATCTTTTGTATGTCAAAATCTATAATCCTTTTTATTTCTGTGGCAACAGTTCTAATGTCTTCTCTTTCATTTCAAATTTTATATGAGTTCTCCCTCATTTTTCCTACTTAGTCTGTGAATAGACTATTATTGATGTTGTTTATCATTTCAAAAAATAAACTCTTAGTTTCACTGATTTTCTTGAGAGGTTTTCCTAGGCTTTATTTTATTTATTTCTGATCTAACCATTATTTCCTTGGCATCTGCTAATTTTTGGTTTAGTTTTTGGGGAATAACATTAGGTTGTTTATTCAAGATCTTTATTTATTTACATACATATAGCCTTTATAGCACAATAAATTTCCCTGTAGGGACTACTTTAATGCCTCCCAAAGTCCTGACAACATATTCTTTATGGTCTCACAGAGAGGTTAATAGATGGCTAACCTTTTCAAAAAACTGAAAATATGTACAGAGGCTTTGGTTAACCACTTGGCAGCAGAGAATGAGTGTGCAATTGTTCCCCAAAACAGCCTAGGATATATAGATAGATAGATAGATAGATAGATAGATAGATAGATAGATAGATAGATAGATAGATAGATATATCCCAGATCCATTGCATCTAGAGAGATGTTATTTCTTATATAGAAATAACAAGTAACACTTCTTAGCCAAAGTGATTAATGATTAGGTATGCTTTTTCTGTGGTTTCTTTTCTGATGCATCAGCTACATGGAGAAGACTCTAAAATTCTTGACAAGGTAGAATTATAAGATGGAAAGAATCTAGGTTCAAGACAAAGAAGAGCTAATCCAGAATATTTACTTTTGAATTGATATGAGGGAGATGTTAAGACTCATGAATCATCAAAATGATGCCCCCAAATTTTCTCATCCTTATATTTATTTATTTATTGTTATTTATTTATTTATCTATTTATTTTGCAGTTTTGGCCAGGGCTAGGCCCAAACCTGGCATATGGGACTGGTGCCCTGCTTCTTGAGCCGCAGGCACTGCCCATCCTCATATTTAATGGATAATCTCTTGGTCATTCCTAGAGACAACTTATCTTAATCAATTAAATGTTGGTTGTAAATCATTTTAAAACTTACTTTATTTCTAAGTCCTAGGTCCTTTTTAGTTACTAAATACTTATATGAAAATGGTTTATATGGAAGTTATAAAACTTTTCACTTTAGGCATTTTAATGTGTCTCATTAAAATGTAAAAATAAATATGAATATCTCAGAGGTAGAGAATGGGAATTTTGTTTTGAAAAATAAGAAAATCACTTTTGCTGCATTATAAAATTGACTGAAGGTATTTTGTTTGAAAATAAGTCTAAAAACTTGAAAGAAGCTACCATCATAGTTTGCAAAAACTACATCGATGTATACACCTATAAGACACAGAAAATTGCTCTTTTCAGAGCCCTTTTAAAATGAATTATCTCAGTCTCATGGTGCCTCGGGTGAAAGGATATCTATTTTACAAGTAAATAAGCAGGAATTGTGAATAAATTTTGTCCTGCTCTGAAACAGAAATCTAAGGCTGAACGTATATCCCTTATCAGTATGTAGAAAAGCTGTTGGAGTGTGTCAGTAAGGAAGAGTGAGCATGATACGGATCTAAGGTGGGAACTAATTCTGAAGCCTCTATTGAAGAAAGCTGAAGCCGGAGTGGAGACCTGAGAACACCTGAGGCGAGTCCAGGGAACTAACTGTGCATGACTGTGCTAAAGGGAAATACGGAAAAGTTAGAGATTTCAGAGACGGTCAGTTCAAATTATACTTGTTAAGATAAATTAGTGGTTTGTAAACTCTGCCCAAGTGATATCTTCAGGACTGCCGGATTACCTCTCACCATCACAGACGCTCTGGATGCCAGACCTTGATTATCCATGAATTGGAGCCAGCAGCTCTGAAAAAAAAAAAAAAAAAAAAATGGTTTCTTCTCAGGACAAATGTAGCCCAAAGAGTACTGTCTTAGCTTGGAGTGTCTGGGGCTTCAAGTGCACCTTCACACTGAGAGGTTCTTTACTAATAAGCAATCCTGATGATGAGTCCAGGTTGATTTCTCAGACAACTCAAAGAGACTCGTGGTTCCTGTCCCCAATGTTATGCCACATCAGCAGGCCAGGGACTTATTTCTGAAAACATTAATTTTCATAGCTCCTTCTTTTGCTTTCCCTGCCCCATCTTCAACAAGTATAAGCATGCCCTAAACTCTTGTATTTTAGAGTTGCTATTCCTAGTTAGATGGCATGTCTTTAGGATGTGCTCATTCATAATACTGCAATCTAATTCCTATACAGGTAGTCTGTGATGAGGACACATAATTTTAATTTAAAAATGGCATCTAGTTACTACATTTCTGCATTGTAAAAAATGAAAAGGCCAATGTGTTATTCACTTCCATAATCAAAAGAGAAAAACATCCTTCAGTGCATCTTGTAGGAGGCATACTTACGAAAGCAATAATCATTTCAGACTGGAATAAACTAATATTGCTTCTGTATTTCTTTATCCTGTTATTTGACTCTGAATATCACCCTATTGCATTTCTGTTTTCATCAGATGGTATCCAATAGGGCAGACTTAAAAAAAATAAAATGAAATAAACTATGAGATCTCCATTGCAATCAGACACAAACACACAAGACAGAAAATGAGAGTTTATTTTTCTAACAGTAAAAAACAAATGCGTTCAAATATAGCAAAGTTAGTAATTTTACCTAATAAAGGATAATACTTTTTCCTGGTAAAAATGTTTCTGTTGGTATGAAATATAGAAAATGATCTAAAAACAAAAATACTGCTTAAACAGTGTTTTTTGTCATTTTCATTGTCCACATCAGATTATATTTCCCTTTTATTTATTTATTTTTTGTTTATTGCTGTTTTAGGTGAAAACAGATACCAAGAGTTGAGAGTTGAGATAGGGTTTAAAAATACAGGCATATGAGTAAGGGTATGCTATGATAATGCTGTATAACTATTATTGACTAAATGATTATATCCCCTCCAAAATTTATATAGTGATTCAGGGTAGAGTCTTTATATAAGTAATTTGGATCTAATGAGCTCATGAGGGTGGAGATCTAATACAATAGGGTTAGTGTCCTCCTGGGGAGAGACACTAGAGGCCTAGCTCTCTCTCCCTGTAACATGGGACATAACACAAAGGCAGCCATCCGTAGGCCAGAATGAGAACCTTCACCAGGTTTTTCTACCAGTGAATAGCACACAGTAGGGAGGAAATAAATGTGCATGAGCACTGGGTCCTCAAAAGGTGTATTTGGTTCTTAATTCACGTGTGAATACGTGCCCCTCTCATCAGTTCTGGTTCATGAAGATTCTAATCAAGCAATTTATCTGGTTCATTTCTTATGCCCTCATTAACTGAAGTGCAAAGTCTACTCAACAGCCAAAAGAGATGAGGTCAGCCTTGAAAATAAGTGTTGGCCCATTTGCCAAAGTCCCCCAAAAAACCAGGGTGTGACACATGAGATCAGCCTTTTGGGCTGGCCTTCATAGTGCCACAGCAATATTGAAAGGTGGAAATTATAGTCAAGCCATTTATTTGGCATAGTTATAGTCTTACCTCCACTACCAATGATAAAATTGGTTGATAAGTCCATTTATTATTCTGAGTGCAATGTTTGCATATTTGCCTTTACCATTAATCATACACAGTCTCTCTCATGAGTATCCGAGAGTCTGCCTGAACCAAATATATAAACATCATAACCACCTCCTTGAGACTTAAAAGCAAATCAAGGAGTGAGAGTGCTCAATATTTATTTTAGCCAGGCAAGGTGGCTCACACTGTAATCCCAGCACTCTGGGAGACCGAGGCGAGTGGACAGCTTGAGCTCAGGAGTTTGAGTCTGAGCAAGAGTGAGAACCCATCTCTTCTAAAAATAGAAAAACTAGCTGGGCATTGTGACAGGCCTGTAGTCCCAGCTAATTGGGAGGCTAAGGCAAGATCACTAGAGCCCAGGAGTTTGAGGTTGCTGTGAACTATGAAGACACAGCACTCTACTCAGGGTGACAGAATGAGACTCAGCCTAAAAATACTAGACTCTGTTTAAATATATTTATTATATTTAAATGTATATATATTATTATTAATATATACATGTTTATATATTAAACATATATAGATTAAATATATATATAATATATAAATATATATTTATATATTTAATATGTGGATATATTTAAACATTTATGTATATTTAAATACATAGGTATTTTAAAAACATTATATATATATGAATTTCATTTCAGTGGTAGAATAGGAAAAAATTTTACCTAGGTATATAGGACAGAATATTGTGTTATGTACTTTATATAAACATAAGCAGAGCATCCAGAAGAGAAATTTCAAGGCAGATGTGATGTCTTTACATGTGCAATCAAATCAGATGCCCTTGAAAGATGCCATGGCTCTGATTTGGCAGAAAGGCTTGGTTAAAGGATTAGACATGGAGCTAGTTAGTATTAGCTGGTGCATGCAAATGTGTGAGGGTAAATCGGTGACCATCTCTTCATTCATATCCAGTGCTGTTACACAGGAGGTTCAACCTAAGTTATCAAGGCAGAAATAAAAATTCACAGTTCATTTCCTTTTAAAGAAGTCTCATTTGTGTTACATCTTATTTATCCAATTATTTTTAAGTAGATCCATATCAAATTCAGTCCTTAAGTGATGAACCAAAAAGTTACTCTCCCAGGTACAGCAGACAACAGCAAACACATGGTTAGAAGTGACAGCGCCTCCTGGTTCTCAGCAACACAGTGGGCGCCATCACCCAACTGGCCCTGGTGTGATCTGGAGTACTGCTTCCTTTGCCTCTTTATATCACATCGTGATGGAAACTGTCACAATGTGCCTCTTTAGGCACTGAGCAATCTGTGATTTATCAAAGTGCCATCTTGCTGATGAACTGAAAAACAAATCCTGTCTCATCAACAACCAAAGCATTTTACATTAAAATATATTCTCTAATAGCCTCTAAAATTAATTTTCCAAAGGAAATACAAATAGAGAATATTTTTCAGAGAATTTGCTAGTTAATGTCTGACCCTTAAGTTATTGAAGCCTGTCTCAGTTAAACAGAACAAACTATTTTAACTCTTTCATCCTAAATTCTTAGGAATCAAGTTCAAGTCTAACTCATGTGTGAGACAATTTATACTCAGATGCCTGCCTGCCAGGAGTCTAGTCTCACTCAGGAACACGGGTTGTAGCATCTCTGTCTTATCATATAATATAGAGACCCAAGACATATCCTTGGGATCCAGGGACCCTGGGAGGTTAGAGGAGGTGAGACATGTGCTAACACCATGTGGAGATACCCATAGCCCCAGATTCCTCAAAACAACTTTGAAGGACTGACGTTCATTGAGATCCAGGTAAAAGGACTGGAATTCATTGAGATCCAAGGTAAAAGTACAGAAAAGAGTGAAAATTTCTTAAGGAAATGATGGGAATGGAAACCATAGCCATTTCTGTACCAAAAAAATAAAAATATAAAGGTAATTATCTTTGGTTTGGGAGAAACATTTTCTGATAATGGGTGTCTAGATATAAAGTATTAGTCTAATGCTAATTTTAGAAATGTGATCTCACATGTTCTTGTTTGCAAAGTGTATTCAGCAAGTATACTCTGCTTTTTGTCTTTTTCCATTAAGCTCTCCCTATGACAGAAGGACATTAACAGGTTTTCCAGGAGAATTCAATTGGACTTAATTAAGACGTTAGGGCAGAGAGGAATGATCATATAGTGGTTGCTCATGCATATCCCCTGCAATACTCACGGTGCCCTCTGATAGTCAGGAGCACATGACACATCCATGGACATATCCATGCTCAGAATCACTTCTTATGGTTAGGCATAGTGGGGCGCAACCCTTTATGTTTCAAAAAAACAGAGGCTTTCTAGATCTGTCACTTCAATGGTGTCAAGATTTGTGTGCTCAAGAGGCAATTGCCCTAGTGACGGGCATTAGCACCTGTTCAAAAGCAAGGTGCTATGCTTTGTGTCTGTGAAATGGGTCTGCATGTAGTGGATTGCCTGAACATGAAGTTTGCCATCATTTACTTTTTATACCAATCCATATGCCCCCAGACACAGAAACAGAAACACCCCCTTACGCGTGCAGATGGAGGCCAGGCATTAGAGCTGCCTCAGTGATGCGCCTTTGGGAAGGAACCCAGCCAAGTAGTCTCCACCATCCAGAAGTGTCTCACCCCCAGGTAGAAACAGACCTGTAAATACAGGTCAAGCCATACGGACAAGAGTGCTTGGATTGAGTATGTTTCCATTTGTAAATTTTAGCCACAAATCTAAAAGAGAGAACTTTATTTCTCATAGAAAAGTGAAAGTTGTTGTCATCCACTTGGATTAGGATAAAACCTGATTATTATTATTTTTTAATCTGGATGACTTCAATGTTGGAAGAACATGTTGCGGAAGCGGATTATCAGTTGTACTTGTGAACTTTCTCAGGGGACTCCGTGCATAAGCTGCCAAAACAGCGTCTACAGAAAGCCACCAATAAATTGTTTCAGAGCTGATGCAGAAACAATTTTTGTAAACAATCAGATCTGATTTAAGCAAGAGCTCTGAATTTCTTGGGAAAGAGAATCATCTATCTCTGTGCATGTTTGATGCCTTGTCAGCACAACTACCTTACAAATATATGGCAAACAGCTAATATTGGCAATGAAAATATGTCACACATAGTGAGCGCTGTATGCCAAGCACAGGGCTCAGCACTGTGGATTGTTTAAAGTCAGCCCCATAGCAATATTTGACAAACAGGAAACTGGGGTGGGGAATGATTTTGCACTTTGCTCAGGGTTACGCAGGTAGTAACAGGTGATGCTAGGACTCTAACCTGAACAGTCGCACTGCAGACGCTGAGCTCTTAACCACTCCAACTGAGACGGTCTTTATGTGTCTCATAACTGAAAATGAAGCCTCTTATGTAAGTTTACAATGCTCTTTAGAAAACTAAATCTGTTGTGTATTTTGCCTACTGTCTCCATAGACAGCATTAGCTAGCCTTCTAAGACCATACCCTTCAATTACCATCTCCATTTTTAACTGCAACATTTGTTCTAGCTTTAGTAACCATATCATTTTCTTATTTTTATCACCTCAGGTTTTATTGTACTGGTAAATAGAACTAAAATTAAATATTCATTAATATTCTGAAATAAATATCACTGAATGAGGATAGAATGGTACACTGAGCCATTCATTGCCTGAGAGTGGAATGTTAAGAACCATTAAAGGGTTTTCTTTAGTGTGCTTTTTAAAGCGATAGCTCCCTTTAGACTGGATTATTTTATTATATTTTATTTTTAAATGGTTAGTATTTATTCCTCCTTTCATCTTCTTCTGTCCTCACAGTTTTAGTTCTGAGTGGAACCAAGCAGTCTTGTCTTCAAGAGTAGATGCAAAAATGTCAGCCATATGGGAGTGAGTACTCAGTGTTCACGACACGTACGCATCAGATAACAGGACATCAGGATCAGGTTCTTCTACAAAAAGAAGCTGTGTTTTCCCCCCTCCCTTCTGTTGAAGTCAATTTTATTTCCACATATAATTATAGTTTGGGTTCTTTAACTTCATATTTCAATAATTGAAACATACTATTTTTTCTTCTTTATAAACTAAGTAGTAAGCCCTTTTAAGTGCCACTGAGATTCAGCTTCCAGAAGAGTTGCCATATTATATTTCTGATTTGTCAAAGCTACTCTGAAGTAATTTTATAAAGCCTACTAAAATTAAAGTAACCCCTAAAGCACAACGTGCTGTTTTTTCTTTAGAAAAAGCTTTCTCTCCAATAACAGAGTGGTCACCGTACTCATCATTTTCTGTATATTTTTATAGGTCTTCCTTGCAAAGGCAGTATAAAAGCTAAGTAGATCATAATGTGAACGCATGAATATTAACTAACATTTTCAAATCATTTTTGCTTATTGCCTTCTTAAAACAAGCCCTCTAGGTGATAGCAGTTCTCAGGCTGTAGTAGCCATCAGAATCAACTGGAATGCTTATAAAAACACAGATTGCTGCTGAGTCTACCTGCCACAACTCTTCCCCCATGGCTTCTCTTTCTGAGTATATGGGAGGAGCCCAAATTTATAACTACAAAATTCTTAGTGATGCTGACTAATGTTGCTAGTCAAGAAAATATACTTTGAAATCTACTACTCTAGAAGGGGGATGTGCAAACATTTTTCTGTCAAGGACCAGTTAGTAAATATTTCAGGCTTTGTGGGACATATGGTCTTTGTCGCAAGCAATTGCTCAATTCTGCCATTGTAGCACGAAAGCAGCCATAGATAATAGAAAAACAAATTTTGATGGCTGTGTTCCAATAAAGCTTTATTTATGAGTACTAAATGTTGAATTTCATTTAATTTTTACATGACACAGCAAATTCTTTTTAAAAATTTTTAAACTATATTTTTAAAATGTAAAAAAATCTTCTTTACTGGTCCTAGTATAGAGTGCCAACACTGGTCCTAAAAGAAAGAAAGAATGAGCAAAAGTTTCAATAGCAAAATTTATAGCAAGTTCCAAGTAAGAGGCCCACACACACACACAAAAAAAAAGTTCATTTCCCCCAAAAGGATCATGTCTACTACAAAAGGAACAAGTTGGAAGTTCCTGAGTCACAGTGATAATTCCAAAGAATAATTTCACCAACAGATGGGTTGGATCATTTATCATTATTCAGATTTCCAAATTCCTGTAAATAATAGAGTCTGAGATTACATCTAACATGGAGAATTCAGTTTTGAAACTTATAGGAGCGAATGATGAAGATTATGATCATGCCTGTTAAAAGACCTAGTCTTACACCCTTTATGCACTAACTTAATATTCCAGTTTATTTGCAGCTGTATGCACTTCTATATACACATATGGAGGTAAATAATCTCAAAATCTATAAATTTTTAAGAATCAAGAAAATATTTTGTACAATCCAGATTAAAATATTTTTCATGTCCATATTATGACTGCAGCTGCTCCAATCGCACACTTAATTGTTATTGTTCTAAGGACCACCTGGAGTCAGTGACCACAGTAGTAGAAATGGCCTACATGTTTCATGTTTATAAAATATGTTTCCAAAATCACCTGTTATATCTAAGATCATTTTTATTAGTAAGAGATGCAATTTTGTTTGCCAAGTATAATTTTGGTGCCTTTTAAATGACACTATTATTTTTACTTAAGTCAGAAATAGTCTTTAAGGCTGACTTCTCATTAAAATAATCTAATAATTTTGGAATTTCAAATGAATTTTGGAATTCATTTAATTATGTGGATGCTGAATGATCTCCAAGTGCTCTTCTTCCTTTGAGCACTAAATAAATTAGTTTTGAGGATATGTTCATGGTGACTATAAGCCTCAATCAAAGGAAGAAAGGAAGATGTCTTACTACAACTGTGCTCAAATTTCAATGTGCAGAAGGAACACCTTGGGTTCTTATTTAAAAAGAAGACCCCTGAGCTCACTTGAGAGATTCTAATTGAAAAAGTCTAAGGCCCCAAATTTTGCATTTAAAACAATACCATAGATTCTTGACAATGCAGGAAGGAAGACAAGATGGCTGACTAGGGACATTGGTTGGCAAATCATCTCAGAAAGAAGGAAAAGTTTTATATGAAAAAATATATATATATATACCCCAGGAGTAATTTTGAGATTTCCAAACTTACTAGAGATTCTACAGGAAGAAATTGAGGCACAGAGCAAGAAGTAGCAATATTTTAGCAGAAATCAATGCCTAAGGAATTTGGAGCCCCATGAAAACAGTAGGTGGGAATTTTTACTTACCCTTCACACTTCTGATGGATTGCAGGCTCCTGAAATGTTGGAGAAATTCTGTACCTCAAAGCCTACAGCCCAAAAGTTGCTTCTAGCAGTGAGGTGGAAGCTTCTGGACAACACAGTGCCAGGTTTCTATATGCCTTCAGGTAGCTCCCAACACCACACACCAGAGCCCAGGCAGCCCTTCCATGCTGCTTCTCTGCCCACTGTACACCTTTATCTCCCCAGAGAGCTTCAGCCCTTCAGTTTTCTTGTCATTGTTCAACACACAAACATTTCTCAATTCCCAATGAGACTTGGTAGCCACAAGGAGTTGATGTGTCTCATAGGAGCTATGTGATCCCAAAGCTAGGACATTCAAGACAAACTGCTTTCAAGGGAGAGGGGGATGCAGCAAGCCAGAGGGCTGCTTGGGACAAGGGGATCCGAGAGCCAGTTCTCCCCCATTCGGGCTCTTCTCCTCTCCATTCCCTCCCTCACCCACAGCTTCTAACACAAACATGGCAGTTCCCATATGAGTTGGCACTATTGCCTCAAGGGACAATTGAGCCAGATGTTGCAGAAGCAGCAGCTTCACCTATTTGTGCCCACCACACCCAAGTTTCCACAGAAAGACAAGGGCAACTACTGTCAACATTTCTATTCAACATAATACTGGAGGTCCTACCCAAAGTAATCAGGCAAAAGAAATAAATAAGAGGCATCCAATCTGGAGAAGAGGTCAGACTATTCCTGTTTGCCAATGATTTGATCTTGTATCTAGAAAACCCTGACAACTGCAACAAACGACTCCTGGAATTGATAAATAAATTCAGTAAAGTCCCAGGTTACAAAATCAATGTACAAAAATCACTACCATTTGTATATATTAACAACAGTTAGGCTAAGAGTTTAATAAAGAATGTAATATCATTTGCAATACCTGTATAGAAAACAAAATACCCAGGAATCTACTTAACTAAGGAGGTAAAAGATCTCTACAAGGAAAAAGTAAGAAACACTGATAAAAGAAATCATAGTTGACATAACCAAATAGAAAAACATCCCCTGACCATGGATTGGAATAAGGAACATTGTTAAAATTTCCGATTGAACAAGATTGGCCACAGTCTCAGTCTTTGTTCTAGATTCAATTCTGTCATAGTGTGTCTCCGTGATTCTACACCAGGACAAAGCCATCTAACTCTTTGTAGCTTCATGTAGACATAAAGACAATTTTCTCTTTACCTTATTTCCTTCTTAGATCCACTCCAAGAAGTCAGATTCTTGTTATTATTGGCCCAGCAGCTTTTCAAATTGGGAGGAAGGATAAGGTAGAAGTGGTTTATATTTTATTATACTTACATTTAACTTAGAAATTAAAGCATTATGATGACCTAGTGTTGTTGAGTAATACAAGTTTATCTTGAATTATTATGATTATGTATTCTAAATAAAAAGCATAGTCAGTATCTAAACCTAAAGATATACATAAAGATATCTAAAGGACCTAAAGATATTCCTGTCTTTTTTCACCAAAGGAGAATTTTATAAGCAATAATCATAGGAAATTCTTTGTATGCAGTTTGTCACCCACTATCTCATACTCATCTTTTTTTTTTTTTAATTATAGATAAATTTATTTATTTATTTATTTTTTAATTTTAATTTTTTTATTGTGGAGAAGGGGCAGGGAAAGAGGGCGGGGGAAGAGGTGAGTGACTATCACTCATACTCATCTTTTTAGAGAAAGTGGTCAAAACAGAACTTTCAGAAACCTCAATCCATATTTAATGCCACACACAGAATGACCTGATTTTGCTAAATTGCATGTTAACTAGATAAGAAAGTGATTTATAGTGGCCAACATTGATAATTTTCATAGCAAAACACACTTAGATTTTTTTTTCTTTCTTTCTTACTTTCTTTTTCTTTCTTTTTTTAATTTTTTTTGGTAGCATAACAGCTCATAGCAACCTCCAGCTTTTGGGCTTAGGCAATCCTCTTGCCTCAGCCTCCAGAGTAGCTGGGACTACAGGCACCCACAATGCCCAGCTATTTTCTTTTTGTTGCTGTTTGGTGGGGGCCAGTTTTGAACCCGCCACCCTCAGTATATGCCGTTGGCACCCTACTCACTGAGCCACAGGCGCCACCCCATACTTAGATTATTAAGGTAAAAAAAGAAAAAGAATATAAACTATATCTTTAACTCATTGCACTACTAGTGCATTCTGGAATTCAAGCTGTCAGGCCTATGATTTTTAATGATATTAAATGATACAAGGCACAATGATCCAACTCACAATGATCCTCTTCTGCTTACCAATATTTATTAAAAACTTGCTTGTTAAACTTTAAGAATACCTTTAAGGTGACGGATTTCCTAAGTCCTGAAGTGATGCAGTTAGACTAAAACACTATCAGAATATTTTGAACACATGATAAAAAGATTTTCTTTTGCTTTTAATTACAATAATTGTATTTGTGGTAAACCAAATTGCCATTAAAGGGTATTTTAAATCACTCAATAAATATTAAAGTGATTTTTAGATATTGCTTAATGTTTCCAGCAGACATAACAAATGAACTATTTCAGATTTCACTGAAGGCTCCTTAGTACATGTCAGCAGACCATTTTGGAATAGTTTCAAAAAATGACAAATTGTAGTAAATCATCTCAAGGCAGATCAACACCACTGTAACCATTACGAGGTAGAATGCAGGGCTTTGTAAATCACTCATCACATATCGACTCAATGTTTCGTCACAGAGAAGAAATAGCAAATAAAAATCTGACAGGTGGGAAGTTCATTTTCCTAATATTTTATTTAACCTTTTTTAAATGTTAACACATCGTATGGGTCTATAGTGAAAGAAGGGAAATACTCTTTTATTGGACATTTGGCTGGGTTACCAAGATACTGCTGTATTAATGAAATACTTTGCTTTAGAAGTGAACTGTTTAATGCCATAAATAGGACGGTCTGCTTCTCCATGGGGTACAGGGTGGTGGTGAGAGCTTAGCATCTCCTGATGAATGACCACACAGGAAAAACTCACAAAACACGCATTAAGATATTACAGGAAAGGAATTCCTTTGGGTTCATTGTAGATCACTTGGTACAACATGCCCAGTTAATTTTCTTGTAAATTTGAATATGTGACTGTCCAAACCATAATAATGTTTCACCCAAGGATGGGATCCTTTCCTCATTCAAAATGTGTGACCAAATTATTGGGCAAATTATCTTTCCATAACACACAATGTTTGTGAGTGCCTGGTATACTAAACTTTTAATATCAGAGGTATTTGAAGAGACCCATGTTGTGATGATCTCCTGTGATTGTTAATTAGGCCATTATAAAATATTCACTCTTCAAAAATTACTGTGATTAACATCCACATTACCATAAATGATTTGCATCAATGATTTTCTTTTAAAGGAGCTCCCTTTTGGTGTCTGATCCTAACTTGGAAGATATAATAGAAGGTGATAACAAGTTAAACGTTTATTCAGTATAATGTGGTTAACATGATTAAATAATTGTAGTAAATGGAGGTAGCACAGGGGTGTGGAAGAAACATTGTAATGAGTCAAAATTGCTGAATTCCAGCCACAGACTGACTAGCTTTGTGACCCACAGCAGATCGTTTCTTTTTCTATGTATCGAATCCCTCAATTACAAAATGGGGCAAATATTTTATAGATTTGTCATAAACACCAACTGAGATGAATAATCTGGCAGGGTTAGAAGGGGAACAAGTAGCACACCCCAATTAGGAATTTGAGGAGAGTTTTAAAAATAATCTATTTGCGGGTGGCACCTGTGGCTCAAGGAGTAGGGCGCTGGCCCCATATACCAGGAGTGGCGGGTTCAAGCCCAGCCCTGACCAAAACTGCAAAATAATGATAACGATGATAATAATAATAATAATAATAATCTATTTGCCACAGTGAGAGAAGTAGGGAGAGACCAAGGAGTTGTGAAGTATTACCACCTGGAGGTGAGGGGAAGGAAAGGGTGCTGAAACCCAGGCAGACCTGGGCTTTGTGGGGAGAATGGGCCATTCCCAGGAGCTCTGACCCCCCTTGAGCATCACAACGAGTCCGTGATAAGCACTTTCTTCCTCTGCTACTACTGTGCTGTCTGTGGGTTGAACTCAACGGGAAGCCAGAAGACCTGGAACCCAACAATGTGACCCCTATAGGTTGATCTCCTAGGACAGAAAGTGGGGCGAACAAGAAGAATAAACCAAGAGGAACAAATGGAAGACACCCGGGACAGAGGGGTATGTGAAAATACTTTAAACATTTAAACCATCAAAGAACAGAATTCTGAATTCCCTCTGTCTTCTGCTACTGTGTAGCTTCAGATATATGTTGCAATTTCTTTTATATCAAGGGGTGTATAGAAGCTATAGGCATCTCTAGTTAAGTTTAAAACAGGCAATTAACCTTATCAGAACATATTAAATAAAGCATGATACAACAGCCAGTTTAGTGACTACTAGGTACAAATAAGTCCCTGCTAGTGGTAATATTACCAAGCACTAATTTATAGCCAAAGAAGTAAATATATTTTACTGACTAAAATTCCCAATGGAAATCACTTACCCATCTTTGCTTCTATACCAAGTTCCAAGACTGATGAAGAAGACTTTTTTTTTTTTTTTTTTTTTTTGCACGTTTTTGGCCGGTGCTGGGTTTGAACCCACCACCTCTAGCATATGGGGCTAGTGCCCTACACTGTTGAGCCACAGGCGCTGCCCAAAGAAGACATATTTTTAAGGATAAAACTTCCAAATTCATTGTAATGCCTCAGCTAGAGAGACTATAATTCACTACCCGCCTCTCCAATCCCTATGCCAATTATTCTCCAGGTCTTGACGGTCCTTAAGGAGGGAGGTCTGAAACTTCTCTGGCAGTGCCACAAGCACACCTGCTGCACACTTTTTAGACTTCTATGGGCTTTGCCTTTGTGGAGCTGAGATGGTAATAATCCTACATTCAAAAAGCCCCTCCAGCGTACACAATTGTATTACAGAACTGCAGCACAAGGAAAAGGCTAAGGTGTTGAGTTGTATGAGCACCCAGTCTTAATTTCCTAATGCATTTCCACTGAAATGATCACTATGAGGATGGATCTGTACACTTTGCGGGCATGTCTATTGCTCCCTGCAAGAAAGGGGACATGAGCAGTTCCCAGGTGTTAATGATATCCCTTCATGTGCGCTCTGGCCAGCCATCAGCAAAAAGAAGGTATTCCAGAAAAAGGAGTTGTACTTTCCCAGAAACTTTCACAAACTAATATCCATATAGGAATACATATTTTCCTATATCATATAATATATAAATGTATGTATTTATATCACATATTTGTTTTTATCAAATGATGTGTTTGTTTATATATATGTGTGTGTGTTTTTCTTTCTTGATTTTGTGCACTGCTCCATATTAGCCAAAGCAGGAGATATGGTTTCTTAATTACATAAGGAGAAAACATCAGTGGCTGAGTGAAACTGTAGAATGTATTGAATTTTATCCTCCATCTTGAACTATATTTTTAATATAATAGAATAATATCTCTATTGTATTAAACCCTGTGGCCCATTATTTCCAACACTGGTGAGGTTATCTATAAAAAATAAACTACCATTCTAAAGAAGTCAAACTCAGATAACTCTAAGAACAAACTAACCCACAATTCACTGGATTAACACAGCAAACATTTCTCAAATGCTGTGGTAGAGTCCAGGGCAAACTGCAAAGATCTTTGATGCCTGTGAGTCTCATGGTCTTCTTTGAGAGGAAGAGAAGAGAGAGAGAGTGAAGGAAGGAGGGAAAAATAAAGAGAAGGAGAAGGAGGGGAGAGAGAGAGGGAGAGAGAGAAAAAGAGACGGAGAGGGAATGAATGAATATTAAGGGAGTACTCGTGAGATTTAAACACTAGGCCTGAATTACACATAATTTTGTTTATATTTTATTGGCATAGAGTCACATTACACAATCTAACTTCTCTCTACAGAGAAAGTTGGGGAAAGCAGTCCAGCTACAATTCCAGAAAGAAAAGAAAATGGGAATTGTTGGAGATGTAGCACTGTGTCTGTCACAGTGGCCTCCAGAACATTATTTTTTGTGCATGTCTTCTGTGTCACACAGAATCAAAGAAAAAGAGAAATCCTAAAGAATGACAGATACAATGTTTAAAAAATATCTGAGGGTCTTCTAGAGTAAAAAGCTCAATAGTCCCAGGAATATCCGTGTTCGGATAACAACTGGGACTCTGGACCCGGTCAGAACTCTGGAGTCCCCGCACCGTGGGTTCTCCCTGGGGAGTTGAATGTATATGTGCACAGTACTGAGAGTTCAGCAAAACAGGAGAAAATAAGGTCAGGTGTGTGGAGTCTATCAGGAGAAAACATTGCATTCAGTCTCGGTTGGAAAACAGCAAAAGAGGGCTTTGTTGTCAAACACAGATTTACACAGAGACACAAATTCTACGAAGGAACTGAAAAAAAAAAATTCTAGTAGTAACTCCATTCTAGTAGTAACTCCATTCTGTTCAGTCTTACAAACTGCTCATTGACTTTGGTTTCACGAGTATAATGAATGTTTTAAAAAAAAATCCACTCTCCTTATCCAGAGAAGGATATATATTAATATATATAATTAAACAAGATATTCCCTCTATTTCCTTAATGAATAAAAATTACAGACAACCAGGCTATTAGATATTTTCCACATATTTTACTTTTAACTTTTTTAAAAAGACTTACAGTGCATGCATTCTAAGGAGAGCTGGAATCTGTACTTATCTGGGAAAAGAATGTGACAACAATTTTAAAGTATGGGAAATAGTCACAGCTCACTATTACAAAAATTACAGAGGAATATTTTGTAATATTTATGAATTTCTGAAGCTATACTAAAAGTAAGACCTGCCTCTGATTCAAGACATGTTGGAGTTTTATGAGCAAATAGTACTAAAAAAAATAATAGTAATAAACTTAGATAACGATCATAGAGAACGTTTTTGTGCCAGGCATATAAATGATTTCATGTCACTTACATAATTGTGCTTAACTCTCAGCACATCAGTTGAGACTGTCATTTGAAAAGTAAAAGCACTGAAGCTTCAGTGTTAATCTAATTGCTTCTGCTTGTTTCCTTTGTAGTCCTCAGATGGAATAGTCTCATTTTGGAAAGTTTCCAGAATATATGTATTTTTGCATTTGATTAAACAAGTTTTATTCATTCTTTCTGAAGTATCAAAGCCTGTCATAAGACAAGGGTCTTGAACTTTAGCATCAGGCACACTGGGTATCAGTTACTATCTTAGCTTCTCCCCTTAGCACCTTCGTAATTTTCCGCAAGTGACTTAACCCTGAGCTTCAGTTTCCTCAACTACAAAATGAGAAAACAGTATCTATGGCATGAATTCTTTGAGGGGAAGTCAATAAATTATATACCAACAGTGATACTCAGGAAGTGGAAGATATTATTTAGACCCGAGTTGAGAATGGAAATAAAATAATAAATAACAACTTATTTTCCTGTTCTTTACGACTTTTTCAATCTCATGAGACAAATGTATGCACTAGGAATCTACCTATAATACACAACTGTTAGAGAAACATTTTTAACAGAAAAACAATGTACTGTGTTATTACAGAAAAGATTAATTCTGACATGATTAACATCTTTGTTTAATACTTTTGTTATAATGAATCGACTAAATTAGTTAGAAAATAATACCAGTCCTCAGTCATAACATTTTACAAAGGAAGTGATCTACAGATAAATATGTACCCTTGGTTATTTTATAGAGAGCAAAAATAATAATCTCATAACCGTGGAGATACTAAAGGTAAGAGGGGCTTACATATACATTCATTCAGTTTCTTGTATATCCACACAGGAGAACTGAGAACAAGATAAATGTTCTTGCAAAAATTTTCCAAGCAAGTTATTGGTAGCTTTATAACTTCTCAAGCCCAGATTTGATAACATCTACTCAGTTAGGTTTTCAAGAGGGAGCAAGAGAATGGCACATTGAAGCAAAATTGTCACCTCTGGTTTAAAACAACATGGGCCAAGGAAGATGACACAGAAAATTCAAGGCTTACATATAAGTTATGACAACCATAGAAATAAAATTTCTTGTATCAGAGATGAAATGCACCCATTGTAACAGGAGAATCAATAATAATTTGCCTTACTTACTTGATTTCACATTCCATCAACTGTGGAAATATTTTTCTGTTATTCCATTAGCAAAAAAATACATTTTGAGCCAGTGAAATCATGTAATTGGTGCTGTTGAGAGTGTTTGTTGAAAAATCCGATGCTTTATGCTTAAAGACCAAACAAAAAAACAAGGAGAAAATAACACCTTCCTTTCACTGCACTGGCAATGGATATCTAATTTATCCCTGCGCATGTCAGAGGAAGAATAGATCTCCTATCAAGTGCTAAACCTTAAAGGCAATTCTAAATGGGCATTTCTCAGATTGGAAACATGCAATTCCAATACTGATACATTGTTTATTCTTTTTACATTTATATTAAACTCCTCCCTTAGACAAGAACCATAAGGATTGATGTTTTATTTCTTTATTTCAAGAAATTTTTCTGCAGGGGCTAATACATACAGTTAACCTGCTGATCCTTCTTTGAAAATCTTAGACCATTAAATAGAAGTACTAAAGGTGAAAAATATTTAACTCTTAAAACTACTTGTTTTGCTAAATGGAGAATTAATTTTTGTAAAATTAAATCATTCTTTGTTTCACATATTATGATTTGACTCACTAGTCTTTCCTCTTTTAATCTTTTCTTCCTAGAATCCAAGTGGCCATTGTATTTGGGATGTCCCGCTAATTGATTTTTCATCAGGTTTATCTACATTAATGCAAAAGAGTTCAGATGATGATTTTAAAGTGTATTTTATTTCATGAGACTTTATAGCATTATTCTATTAACTTATGTAAGTAAATAAAAAGAAATTATTTTCTAGAATGCTACCAACATCTTATAACACAGGCATTAGGCCACTTTAATCTAAAAATGACCATGACCAAAAGAAGTCGTTCACTAGAGACTCAAAGATCAAGTTAGAACTAAGATACTTGAGCTCCTACTGCTTTGCCATTTTTTTTCTCCTGAATATGAATATAAGCTCTTTGCCACAGTGAATTACTCTCTCTTCAACATTTGGTGAGGTTGTGGAAGCTGAGAATTCACCTTTGGATATCACAACATTAACTTAACTACACATATGTATGTACATAATAAACATATGTAAGATGATTTCTCATTAAAACATTAAAGGTTATTCCTCATTTATATTAAAAAGGCTGTCATAAACTCACAAAATATTTTTTAAAATGCCTACTTAGCCTTTGATGAAGAAGGAATAGGAAAAAAGTGTACTTTTCAATCCAAATATTTCTAGTTATGACCAGACATAGCTAATATTATATCTTTAAAGTAGTAAAAAGTATATAATAGAATAATTTCTGCTGGGCACCATGACACATGCCTATAATCCTAGCAGTCTGACAGGCCAAAGCAGGTGGATTGCCTGAGCTCAAGAGTTCCAGGCCAGCCTGATCAAGACCAAGACCCCGTCTCTAAAAATAGCTGGGTATGGTAGTGGGCGCTTGTAGGCCCAGCTACTAGAGAGGCTGAGGCAAGAGGATCTCTTGACAAAGTGAAGCTCTGTCTCTAAATAAATAAATAAATAAATAAAGTCTTCCAATATGACTTGTAGCCAAGTTCTAACATATGACACATATTTATAATATTTTGACTTAGCTAAGTCTTCATAAAGTGATTCCAGGGTTGGATTATTGTCAACATTTCCTTGGGAATTACATTCAGATCCAATTGTTTCCCTATTTAGAGTTTCATATTATGTATAGGCTCCTGGGAGTCCTTTAAAACAGAAATAAAGCCTTGAAAACCTTTTTCCTCCTGTCTACCCTGGTCTCTTGCAATGACAATTAGTGAACAGCAATGGGAAGGGGTCCTGGTGGAGCCACGCCAGAGATAGGGATTCAGCCCTCAGGAGGCCTTTGAACTCTGTACATATATACTGATTCCTGCTATTCAGTTCAAACAATTCAAGCCTGAACTAGGGAAGCCAAATGTTTGTCTGAATGAAATATTACATAGGAAGCAACATATCAAGAAATAGTAAATGTATTTTTCTATTACATACAAAGCATTGTACTAGGTGCCAGAGGAATGATGTGAAGTGTAAAATCTTCTGAGTTGAAAATGTAAGAGCACAATGGAGAGACCTGGGTCCTCTCTCTTAGCACTGCTGCAAATCTGGGTAGTACACTTTTTAAAAGTTGGTAATTTTTTTTTTGAGACAGAGTTTCACTATGTTGCCCTCGGAAGAGTGCTGTAGCATCACAGCTCACAGCAACCTCAAACTCTTGGGCTTAAGCGATTCTCTTGCCTCAGCCTCCAAAGTAGCTGGGACTGCAGGTGTCCACCACAATGCCCAGCTATTTTTTTTTTCAGTTGTTATTGTTGGTTAGCCGGCCTGGGCTGGGCTCAATCTCGCCAGCATCCACTGTGCTACAGGAATCAAGCCAAAAAAGTTGATAAAATTATTATGCCAGATACAATTCACTCCCCTTACCTTTAAGGAATTTATAGTCTCATAAAATCAGACACATTGTCTCAAGTTCACATACTTCGTGGTAAAGCTTAATAAAGTCTATATGAACGCCTGGCCTGCCATGGCACAGAAAGGGTCCACACCAGCTCATTATATTGTGGACACATTCCTTACCTCTGTCTTCTGACCATAGACATTTATTTTACATTCTAAAATTACTGAACACCTACAATGTGCTGGAAGTGTTTTAGGAGTCAGAAATAATGAACTAACTCTCTCTCTCTATCACTCTCACACACACACACACACACACACACACATACCTGATTTCATGGAGCATTCGATCTGTTGGGAGGAGTCAAATGATGACAAGTTCTATGAATAAAATCAAAGTTGCCAGCACACACACACATACATACACATATCTCTGATTTCATGGAGCATTTGATGTGTTGGAAGGAATCAGATGATGAAAAGTTCTATGACTAAAAGTCAAGTTACCAGGGGCAGGAATCCTCTGGGAGAAGTGAGATGGACCATTTGAGCTTTGTGGTCCATTTCAAACACTTAAGCTTTTACGCTCAGTAATTGGAGAAATCGCTGGTTTTGTGTGGAAAAGGACATAGTACAGTTTACAACTATCACTTGGGTTAGGGTCAGAAGCAGAGAGACTTATTTGACAACTTTTTCCATATTCCAGGTGGGTAAGCTTGAACCAAGCGGAGATGTGCCAAGTAGTGGGAATGTGTTTTGAAGTTAAAGTGAAGAGAGTTGCTGATAATTTACCTGAGTGGACTAGAGAGGACAGTCATGAATAACTGTACATGAACTAGCAGAAATTGCCAAAGACTGCAGGAGTAGGAGGATTTGGAGATGGGGATAAAGAGGAGGACTTCAGAAATGTTAAGTTTGAGAGCCTAATAGAGTACGAATATCTCCTTCTTGTCCAAGCTGCACATAGCTTCATCCAATTCCCTTGCCCTTGCTGTGTGGTTTGAGTAAATAGGGACCATGCCGATGCCTTCTTTCTTCATGAAGCTTCATGAGGTATCACTCTCATTCTGTGTATTAACACGCAGCTCAACCCCTGGGTCTTAAAGCCCTGTGCTAAGCTACTCCGGAGTAATAAACTGTTGGAATCCATATCATTATCACTGTTTTTTCAGCAAATTATCAGTGATTTTTCCAGCTACCTAATGTAACCCAATACAGACTTTGACACACTAGATAACATCTCAAATTCCTAGTATCTATGTCTGCACACATGAATTTTTGTATAATAATTCATGATTTTAAAAGCTTTTCAGTTATACATTAATCTGTGTGTTTGCTTGTGGAATCTTTCAAGAAACTGCTTTTCTGACAGTACATACATTCTAATTATAATTTTTCAAAATAAATTGATCATCCTGTATTGAATGGATATGAGATATTATTCATTTGGAGATAACATTGATTCATCTTTAGAAAGCTCCATGTTATGCAAAATAAATAACCCTGGGGAATACGTTGCTGGTGAAATAAATCTGAGGAAGTTTACTAAGCCTGGGATAAAGTAGGAAGGAGATTTGAAATATTCAGACTTTATCCCTGTCTTTACACCAGCCAACCCCCAGGGCTACATCTATGCTATTCTCTTTTAGAGGTTCTAGAATAGTCCCTGGAATATGTACTTAACAAACATTCTTCCATTTGTTCCAAATACGTGAACCACTAGTTAAGGAATTTATGACCCTAAAAATAACCTTGATTGCGTGATATGAAATGGGCCAGAAATAAAATTAACTAGTAAATTATCTTCTGTTGCCATCACCACTGTTAGAGTAACATAAAATACATCAAAAAACTATTGTATTTGATATGAAAAATGAAAATAATTTAACTTATATATGCAATCTATTCTCCCCATCCACAAATTCCCAGCTTTTTATATGGTATTTTTAACGTAAGTCAGTTTTTATTCAGTGTAAATATATCACTTCATGAAATATATAATCAGGACTTCATTTGTCTAAGCACCATAATTATCTGAAACAGAGCTGAAAACTAAAAACAAACAAACACAAAGATATAAAACAACAAAAGCCCTCATAGTATAATCTGTCCAAGGAACCCAGAATTGATGCTTGCAAGCCTTTGGCCCACGTTCTAGGTCAAAGTTCTCTAACGACTGAAGAACACCAGACCAAAGTGCCTGATTCATTTAACATAATCGTAATACATAGGTAGCTTCACTTACCCTGTCACTGTCCAGCATTCCTCCTCCTCCCCAGCGTATCCACGTGGAGTCTTTCCATTTTGCCTACCTGGATATCTCTGCACCTGCAAAGCCTCTGCCCACACTCAGGCACTCATTCTGTTTCTCCTGACACTGGTAACTACCCCTCAGTAGCTCCACTCTCATCACCCCTCTAACATACCCTTCACCACAGTGGTCCTGCTATAAAGCTCTCGTGATAATCACCCTCGGGATTCACCTGTAGTATTTATTGAGAGCTCCTCAGCATGATATACAAGACCCTTCATTATTGTCCCCTGCTATCTAGACACCAAGCAGAGAAGAAGAGAAACCAAGGTGGGGTGGAGCCACCCTAGGACTTGTTCACAATATTGTCCACGTAGAGGGGAGATGACCTCTGCCTATGCACAGCTTTAATGTGGTGAGTGGCCTTCAGACACCCCTGGAGGGATGGTCTTCTTGGACCTTTGGCAAGGAAAGAGTTAGTAGAATTAGGAAAAACCATTCTTTCTTGGCCTAGTAAAGTTCCAGCATCAAAAATTGACACAACTTTTGGGGGCAAGACATGATTGCAAGAGGGACTTTACCTAACAAATCTCTGGCTGATTGTACCCTCAATGAATCCCCAACAATAAAAAAAAAAAATTGATTTTTTAAAAAAATCATTTTACAACCATTTTACTTTTTTAAACAAAAAATAGAAACAGTTTTATTAAGTATAAATTCATAAATTTTTTCAGTCTCCAAAATCCAATAATTTTCTTTGCTTTAATAGAAAAAAACATTGTATTAGGATTATTTTCAAAAAAATTTTACTGTTTTTTGGATTTAAGCTTATGGAAAGATAATAACTTTAAATTGTACATCACTCTTTGGTTTTATAAAAATGGTGATTTATTTAGCCTTATATATTTGCACACAAATGTTACAAATATTAAAGTTCGATAGTGCATTTGTACCCTAAAGCAGCGTGGGAGGGAGAGGATTTGGAATCTGCATCATTGCCTACAGTTCATTTAATTATGATTGCATATTTGGTTAGGGCCAAAGTAAATTCAATGAAGCATTAAAATCAAACATCCCCTGGAACATATTCTTCTTAGTAAAGTATCTCAAGAATGGAAGAAAAAGTATCCAATGTACTCAGTTCTACTATGAAACTAATTTATGGCTTTCACATGAAAGCTATAACCCAGTTATAACCTAAGAATATGGGGAAGGGGGAGAGGGAGAGAGGGAGGGGAGAGGATGGACGGAGGGAGGGTGATAGGTGGGATTACACCTGTGGTGCATCTTATAAGGGTACATGTGAAACTTAGTAAATGTAGAATATAATTGTCTTAAAACAATAACTAAGAAAATGCCAAGAAGGCTATATTAACCAGTGTGATGAAAATGTGTCAAACTGTTTATAAAACCAATGTGTGGTGCCCCATGATCGCATTGATGTACACAGCTATAATTTAATATTAATAAAAAAAGGTTATATGAAAAAAAATTTTTTTAAAAATCAAATAT